>OLKM01000810.1:93919-100226 GCA_900291075.1 Melanogrammus aeglefinus
CTCGGACACCGACATCAACATCGAGCGCTGCCCGGACGAAGCTCCGCACGTCCACACACTGTGGCTTTGTGTCCGAGAAGCTTGGACCGAGAACCGGCCTCCCTTCAATGTGTCTCGGGAAAGGCTCCTTAAACACAATCTCATCCACAATGTTAAAATGGCATAACCATGTTGAAGATCATTTGAGCCACATGATCACGTTTAACACACAAACAGACCGGTTTCACCTCCAGCTCCACCATAGCTATGAACCGTTCCTTGTGATATATAGTGATTTACTGAATGAATGTGAGCAAAGGAAGTATGCAGCAAATACATTTCTTTCTTTTTGTCTATAATACAGCAGCATTCGACATTTAAATGTATTACTGTGCTCCAATTCTAAAAATGGTTAGAACTCGGGGCAAACCATTAAGACATAGCAGATGTTTATAAGGAAGAGAACCTGTGTTGTTCTTGTCATCTCGCTGGACAACAAAGGTTATTTTCGATGTATTATTCTGGGTAATCCTCACTAGAAGCCACTTAACATTCTAATTAGACCGGATCCCACAACCACTGATGAAAGAAAAATAGAAAATGCCAAAGAGGGAGACCACCACCAGAACAATTTCTCACGCACGCACGCTCACTCACCAACACACACACAGAAGATGGCAGGAATAGCGAAAACAAAAGGCGAGAAATATAAAAGAGGGTCACACTACACAAAATGTATAGAGAGTGTGTGTGTGTGTCTGTGTGTGTGTGTCTGTGTGTGAGTCTGTGTGTGTCTGTGTCTGTGTCTGTGTGTCTGTGTGTGAGTCTGTGTGTGTCTGTGTGTGCGTGTGTCTGAGTCTGTGTGTCTGTGTGTGTGTCTGTGTGTGTGTTGTGTGTGTCTGTGTGTGAGTCTGTGTGTGTCTGTGTGTGTGTGTGCGCGCGTGCGTGTGTTTGACATTTGCATCTCTGGATCGTCAGCATCGTGGTCTTGGCTGGGACTCATCTCTATGTGCATACTGAGTGAGCCCAGGTGCTGCGTATGGCACAGAGGTCACACCAGAAAGGGCGAGTGATAAAATGAAGCTCTCACACACACACACACACACACACAAACTCACGTATACACATACACAAATGCATACACACAGACACTCTCCTACCTCTGTGCAGCCACTGATGCAATCACTGGTACACCACCACCCCCCACTTTGCATGCACAGGCATTCAAAATCGGCCATTCATACACACACACACACACACACACACACACACACACACACACACACACAGACGTACACGCACATATGTTCACATTCACACAGTCCCTATCCGTCTTACACACAGGCCCACAGGCGCGCAAGCACGCACACACACACACACACACACACACACACACACACACACACACACACACACACACACACACACACACACACACACACACACACACACACACACACAGGTAAAGGCTAACCAACTTCGTTATTCATTGACACCCTGCCAGAAAGAGACAGGGGTAGAGAGAGGAGGGGAGGGGGGAGAGAGACCAATAGAATGGAAGAAAAAGAAAATGCATGCAAACAATGTCTCTGTGTGGCTGCTAAGGCTGGTGTGGTCAGGGCTACCTGTGTAGGTCATAGGGGTTGGGCTGGAGGAGAGTCAGAGGAGAAAAGAGACCATAGAGTGTGCGTGTGCATGTGTGTGTGTAAGCGTGTGTGTGGTTGTGTTTATATGTGTGCATTTGTGAGTGTGTGCATATGTGCATGCGTGTGTGCATGCGTGTGTGCCTGTGTGTATATGCATGCATTTGTGTGTGTGTGCATTTGTGCATGTCTGACTGCCTGTGTGTGTGTGTGTGTGTGTGTGTGTGTGTGTGTGTGTGTGTGTGTGTGTGTGTGTGTGTGTGTGTGTGTGTGTGTGTGTGCGCGCGCGTGTGTGTGTGTGTGTGTGAAAGTCTCTGCACATCTGCATGTCTGTCTGTGTGTGTGTAATGGTTTTCAAGATGGTTTTATTGTCATATGCACAACAATTACAGAGCAGTCGCTGGCAATGAAATTCTTTGCTGTGTGTGTGTATGTGTCTTTGCATATGTGTGTGCGTGTGCGTGCGCGTGCGTTCACCTCCTGCATCCAGTCCTGCATGCTCTTGCTGGAGTCCTGCAGCCAGATGTTGTGGGCGGAGTCCGTCAGGGCCACGGCACACACTCGGCGCTTCACCTGCCCCTCCCGCTGCTTCATCTGAAACAGAGAGAACACGGGCGTGGTGGGGTTACCCTCAGTGGACACACAGAGACCAGGGCGTGGTGGGGTACCCTCAGTGGACACACAGAGACCAGAGGGTGGTGGGGTACCCTCAGTGGACACACAGAGACCAGAGGTGGTGGGGTACCCTCAGTGGACACACAGAGACCAGAGGTGGTGGGGTACCCCTCAGTGGACACACAGAGACCAGAAGTGGTGGGGTACCCTCAGTGGACACACAGAGACCAGAGGTGGTGGGGTACCCTCAGTGGACACACAGAGACCAGAGGTGGTGGGGTACCCCTCAGTGGACACACAGAGACCAGAGGTGGTGGGGTACCCCTCAGTGGTGAGGCTCAGCAGAGCGACTCTGCACCGCTCAGGACCGGAGATGAACGGTGCAGAGCTACGATGCACAGGAACAACGAAGGACAATGAGAGACCACCGCGACAGCGATGACGAAGAGGACGGTCCAAGTTTGTTTCAAGTTGGATTCGTCGTACGCACAATACACAACGGTGGGAGTCATTTGAAGCAGAGGAAACCGCGTTTTTTTAGGCATCCTCTGAGGAACACAATTTCTATGTTAACACAGGCCAATTATTCATGTTGTTGTAGCCGCCGCAGCAGGAGGAGTATTATGATTGGTATTTGTAGGTATGAGACATTTAAGTGGTTGTAGTCGCGTTAACGATTGGCGGAGGCAGTTCAGTTTCAGTTTCAGTTTCAGTTAGTATTTAGTAAACCCAAGTCACACAATAACTCAAGACCCTGCCTGGTTGTCGTTCCCACCGGTCGGTCGGTCTTTCACTCGACGCCCCAGAGTGTCAGTCTCTCCCCGGACTGCGATAGCGACTGCAGCTGTGCGCGGCCTTGCCGTGTAGATACAGGGCGCGGCGCATGTTAAGCACAGCGATAACAATGTCAAACGCCAGGCGAGGCTGCTCCGCCCCATTGTGCCCTTGTCACATCTCCGCACAGAACGTCCTTCTCCCTCCGCCGGCCCCCCCCAACCCAACCCCAGCCCCCCCCCCCCCCCCCCCCGCACCGCTCCGGCCCGTCCACGAGTCACCGCCGTCCAGCTGACGGGCCGCAGCCCGCCTATTCACACCTGAATGTCACCGCCGAGGTAAATGTCACACAAAGGACTTGTTACGGGGGGGGGCGATAGACTCCGATAGACTCCACGCACGCAAGCGCACACACGGCCCCCCCCAGCCCCCCGCACCGACCCTAAGGACCCCACCGTGGTGGTAGGGTCTCAGGAGCTGGCCATCTCCCTGGGCTTCCCGTACGTACCAGATAACATTTATAAAGAAATAATAAAAGAAAGAAAGGGAACAGAGCTGGACTGGCGGCGATAACAGTCACCTGGGCGCGGTGGTCTGAGGGGGGAAAGTGGTGTGAAACATCAGAGTACGGAGCACGGGGTGAGACTTAATGCAGCGGGAGAAAGCCCGCTAAAAGACGGCGAGGGATGGAGGAGGGAACGGATCACCTTATGGACCGGCTGTGGACTTAAGCTCTGGTTAAGGTAAGGAGTTTGTGCGTTGGTTTAAGGTAATGGGTTCATGCTATGGTTTAAGGTAAGGGGTTTGTGCTATGTTTTAAGGTAATGGGTTTGTGCTGAGGTTTAAGGTAATGGGTTAGTGCTTTTGTTTAAGGTAAGGGGTTTGTGCTATGGTTTAAGGTAATAGGTTTGTGCTATGGTTTAAGGTAAGGGGTTAGCACTACGGTTGAAGGTAATGGATTTGTGCTATGTTTTAAGGTAATGGGTTAGTGCTATTGTTTAAGGTAAGGGATTTAGTGCTATGGTTTAAGGTAAGGGGTTTGTGCTATGGTTTAAGGTAATGGGTTAGGGCACAGAGAGCCTAGAGGGCCGGCTTGATAGAGTTGAGCATAAGCCTTAACATTACACAGAGCCGGGCTTCAAGTACAGAGCTTTGGTGAGACCACGCGTATAAAACAACACAATGAGAAGCGCCTCGGTGAACGCGTACTGCTGTTGGCTGGGAACGGTGTCTCGAGGTGGGCCTGTTCGCCTCAGAGTTTGGCCCAGGCCTCCAGCTGGGACAGGGAGGGGGCCAGCTCCAGCCGGCTGGCTGTATATCAACATGGCACCGGGCATGTGAACACTGCCTCCCTGGACCAGGCAAATTAAAGTGGGAGTGTATAGAGATAAATGGAATCTATTAAGACACTAAGGACTCATACATCATCCGGCTGATAAGGCTCCCTCCGCACTGTCTTCACAGAGATCGAGGGTGAGGCAAGGGGAGGAGGTGTGTGTGCGTGCGTGCGTGCGTGTGTGCGCACGCGCGTTTGTGTGTGTGTGTGTCTGATAAGTGCATCAGCGACGGCAGACATCCAGAGATGAAACAATGTGCAGATGGCCGTGTGTGCTTCCTACAATAAGATCATGTGGACACTCTTTCTCTCCCCCCGCCACCCTCCCCCTGCACCCTCCCCCCCCCCCCCCCTTTCCCTCTTTTATCCTCCTCTCTGTCCACATCCATGCTCGGCTGAAAAGCCTTCCTCTGGCAGAACTGGGCCCATGGGAGCAGCTAAGTCAACCTTTTAAAACTGGAGGTGTCAGTCAAGGTCCGTTTTGTGGCTGTGTGCGAGCGGGCCGGTCCCTGAGTGCGCGGCCTGCCAGAACCAGGGAGCAGGAGACATCCGATTGACTGCTCATGGAAAGCGCCAAGCGCATGGCTTTAACGACCCAGTCAACATATCACACGGGCCCGGCCTGAAAAGAAAAGTTTCATTTTTTTCCCCACATATTTCTAGGGAGAGACCGGCTTGATCCTGAGTGTGACCCTGAACTGAGACCCTTTGAAAAAAACGATTCCCATATAAGCTTGTGGTGGGAGAAATATCAAAAATATGTTTGATAGATAAATCATATCGAAGACGTAACCATCACAATATATTGGATTGTGATCTTACGTTTTGCTTTTAAAATTGGAAAGAGAAACTACATTTTTAGTTTATTTCAATGCCATGGAACATCTACCATAATCAAACATATTTGTAAACCTCTTAAAAATGTTCAACTATATACTTACAATTATTTCCATTCTAAACACTCTCAAAAGCACGCGAGCAGCAACAGATCAAACTGCCTGGCCCCTTTCATATGTAGGGCAGATTTATGGACACAGGCAGTTAGGCAGCAATGAAGGAAATCCAAGCCCGTAAAGTCCCCCTTTCATTATGGTCCTTAGGTTTAAGTGAAGATTCACATCACTAACTCTCACCAAAAAACCCAAACTCTAAATCAAAAACCCACTCCCCCCCCCACCCCCTTTCTTTATGTCAAAATGAAGAATCCCCCAGTATTTCTGACAGGTCTAGCAGAGGCGGGCACGGGGTGGACTGGGAGCACACTCGGAGAGGTGCTTCATACCGCGGTCGGGGATAGCTGTTGACAAGGCTGGACCCCCGGGGAGGGAGTGAGCTGTTGGAGGCATTGTGGTCAACGACCGCAATGAGCCATGATACCCCCTGGGTCCCATACTTACTGGAAGCCACAGTGACAACCAGCGGTTAACAGCTTGTTTTCCGACCAACCAAACCAGGCAACATCAGCTAAAGTGCGCCGTGCCCGGTCTCACTGAAGCACGCGCAGTCTAAGAAATTTCTTTGTGGGTTTGCCGCTTGGCCCCTAAATGATTTAGTGTCTTGCCTATCTGTCCCTGGGGCTAGGGTGTCAATGTCAGCTATCTTATCCTCTCTAAAGTTGTGTTATACTTTTGACACTGTGTTAGCCCGCGCGTTAGCCTGATTCAGAATGTTAAACAGTCTAATCCACTGTGTAACCGCAGACTGGAGCTTAACAAGGAAGTGGGCCAGCTGTTGCAATCAGTCTCACGCCGGACAGGGAGAGAGGGAAGAGGAACATGTGGAAATACTTGTTGCGCTAAACCAACACACAGATGTGGAGACATTTGCTGTCTCTCCGCTGGCCGCTTTTTTTGCCTTTCACACTGGAAGCATCTGGATGCACCGAGTAAATGGAATGATGGTACGTTATGGGGAGGGGTGTGTGTTGTACTGTAAGCATGTCTATGGGGGGGGGGGAGAA
>OLKM01000810.1:106336-111336 GCA_900291075.1 Melanogrammus aeglefinus
GAGAGGAATGAAATAACAGGTGCATCATGGTGCGGTCACAACAGCAATCGACAACACCGTCGATAGCTTCAGAGGAAGTAGACCAGGACTCAAGATAAATGACAACATCCGCTCAAAGAGAAAGTGTGAGGCACACTCGCTCTGTCCGAACGCACTCTCCTAACGCAGCACACGGCGGAGAAACCAGTGAAAGTTGATCGCTGACAGTGATCGGGCGTCTGCGTCCGAAAAGCTCCCCAAACAATTGAGCCACGATGCAATAAATCACAGTGTTTAGGAGTGCACACACACACACACACACACACACACACACACACACACACACACACACACACACACACACACACACACACACACACACACACACACACACACACACACACACACACACACACACAGATGTTTGCTCTTTGCTGCCTCTCTGACGGCGCGCTGATATGATTGCCACTTAGGAAATCAGTGTGTTTTCACACCACTCTCAGCTCTGCCAAAGCTAATGTGTTAAATATCCATCGGGTACTGCTGTCCATCTCTCCTCTCCCCAACACACACGTGTGTACACACACACATGCACAGGACCGACCACACACACACATACACACACACACATACAGTATATATACACATTTGCACATATCTATAGCCTTAGAGGCTGCTAAACACTAATTCTCTAAACCAACTGAGCATAAAGTGGGCATTTCAGCACATTCCTCTAGATTGAGGTGCAAGGAATAAAAAAAGGGAAGAAAAAAGCTCAACAAGCTATCATGTGCAATCTTCACTCTTATCTGGGGAAAATGGTGATGAAAGTCAGCGCAGTAACACCTTTTCCTTTTGCCATCAGTAAGCACTAAGCAGCGTCTTAGTTACCTAGAAACTTCCAAGGTGCAAACCAATGTTGCTAGATCCACCACGACAATGGGGAGATGTAAGCCAAGTGTTGTGGGGTGGCGGCACTTGCTAATCGCAAACTCTGCCAAGTGTCCTGGTGAACTGCTTTTCACCTCCGCTGTAAGGAGGAGGGCGGGGGGGTCCCACTCCTCGCCACACAGCACAATACTTGCGGTTCAGGTGCGTGTGTGTGTATATGTGTGTGTCCATTCCCCCCCAGGGCAGCAGAAGCTGGACCCTCAAGGGGGGGTGGAGTCTAAGAGCGTTCTGACAGTGAGGGGCTTCTGGTGGACGGGAGTAAGTGAATATTGGATGAGAGAGAGAGAGCGGGCGAGAGAGAGAGGAGAGAGAGAGAGAGAGAGAGAGGAGAGAGAGATGAGAGAGAGGGAGTAGAAGAGAGAGAGAGAGAGAGAGAGAGAGAGAGAGAGAGAGAGAGAGAGAGAGAGAGAGAGAGAGAGAGAGACATATTTCTAATGAAAGCGAGTGTCTCTTTGTTGGGGTTATCATTCCCCAACTCCTTCACCGGTCTACCTTCGTACCCATGGGCAGAGGGGAGTAGAAAGTAAAAAAAAAAGAGTCAAATGAGGAGTGAAATTAAATAAATATGAAGGAGAAAGTGAAATGAAAAAGTAAAGCTCTAGCAAAGGGAGAGCTGGGAGAGGGCAAGCAATATTAATGGGGGTATATAACAATCTGAAAATTAACTTCCCATTGCCACCAGCAATGTTTTAAAACCGCATTTTAACGAGAAAAAGAGGCAGAGAAAAGGGAGAGGGGATGGATAGACGGAGACGCTAAAAGTACATTTTATTGTTTTATTGTGTCTAAACTTTGCGCATCTTGAGGCACATTTAGTATTTTGCATTTATAAGTTAACTCTAAATGGTATGTAAATGTATTTGAGTCCAAGAAACGATAAAGAAGTAGAAACACATTCAATTATATTTGAACAAAATATATTGCTAACATTTTGCTGTCTTGAGGTACATTAATAAATTGATAATGAAATAAGATTTTCAGTTCTAGCTCGATTCATCCAGAGAGCTCAGAACAAAAAACATAACAAATTGTTGAATTCACACATATAAGAAAATCCTTAGACTTTTAATTCTTTATCCTTATTTTGTACTTATTATGGTGTTCTTCATTCTGGAAGGTTAATTATTAATTATTATAGAAATATATTTTGTATAAGCAATTACTAAATGTATCAATGTATCGAAATACACACATTCATCATTTAGAATTACAGCTAAATTAGACTCAAGCCAATAATTATAATAATATTATTGATAAAAACAATATCTCAATTAGTTAACTGAACCAAAGCAAATTAAAAAGTAATTAAATGACTTTCTCAACTAAATATGAAGTAATTGAACATCTTAAAAATATATAAAATAAATAAATAATGTTTTAGTACAATACAGGGCGACAAAATCGAACAGAAAATCTGTTCATCAAACTATTTTACTTTTAATGATACTTTTAATAATTTCAAAAAACAGTATTGCATCGCTCACTCTCGCAAGTGGCTTTCATGTGTTATTGTTGATTAAAAAACAAAAGCTATATTAAGAGAAACAATCACAAACACACACATGTACATACTCCGGCACACACACGCTCGCACACAGACACACACACACGTCTCTCACTCTAAAGTATATTATTAATCTTATATATAAAAAAAAAAGCAATTAAATCAAAGTGGTATAGAGCCTGAAGCCATGAGGACTGTCAATTCTGCTGGAAATGCCACAGAAGATTACAGTTGGGTTTGTGGATTGTGGGTTTCCATGAACCCTTTTTTTATATTAGGGAGTCAATTATTTCTCATTACTGAAGATGCTATTTCGGAAAAAGACCTTGTCAGTCAATCATGCAAAAAAAAAAAGTCCTGGGAAAAAAAAGCGTGAATGCAGGGGGGGTGGGGGATGGAGGTGAGAAAAATAAATAAAGAAAAACAAGGCACTGACCCTTTTTTCCCCTCCTTACTCCCCGGTTGTAGTGAAATTACCTTCTTAACTGTTACACCTCTGTCAGGCCTTTGTCAGAGTATGGTAATTAGGGGCCTTCAGTGAGGACATTTGAAGAGAAAGCAGTTTATTTATTAGTTTATCTCCCACGAAGGCTCTATGCCCAGCTGAAGGTGAGTTTGGATGTGCTGATTATCTTGTCATTCTTTGCCTCCTATTTTTCCCCCCTCTGCGGGCCGCGTGCGCACAAACGCTTGTGAACGCGGCGTGCGTGCGTGAGCGCCGTCACGCACGCCGCTCTTGTGTGTAGGTGCGTGTCCGTGCGCGAGAGGGGGAGGAGATTGCGTGCGTGCGTGCCGAAATGTTTGTGCGTATTTGTGTACTTTTTTTGCGTCTCCTTTCAACGCGGTGATGGGCGAGCGCAGCACATTCGTGGCGTCCTCTTTGTTCCTCCTCCGTTTGACACTCCAAACAATGGAGAGGCTCCACGCCGCCGTCGCATGGACGGGAGCTGACAATTAGCCTCATCAAACTCCTCTCATCAGCTGTCCACGTCCCGTGTGTGTGTCTCATATTTGTTTATATATAATAGCATATACGTAAAGCGTATACATACAGCACATATAGAGCACGATCCGAATGAGCATAATCCAGAAATAACAGTTTTGAGTGGATCACTTGCAGTGAGTTCACCAGAGGAAGACTTCGGTATCGTCTCGATGGAGAAAGGCATGGCAACAATGAGCCAAGAAGTCAGACTGGTACTATTTAGTGGAACGATTGCTACAAAGTAGAGTCTGCATTACTGGTGACGGGTTATAAGGAAACAACCAACGGCCTCTCTCTAAATAGTATAGTGTGTAAAGTCAACTCTGCAACTATACTATTCTTTCTGTCTGTGTTGGTCTGCTGTGTCTTGCTTGTTTTCTGGCGGCCATTTCACAGGCAGACACTCTCTGACTGACCCAACGGGGACAGTGTGGACGTATAGAGAGAGAGAGAGAGAGAGAGAGAGAGAGAGAGAGAGAGAGAGAGAGAGAGAGAGAGAGAGAGAGAGAGAGAAAGAGAGAGAGAGATTGTGCGTTGGCATGTCCATGTGTGTCAGCCACATTGCTTAGTGTGTATGGTGTGTTTGTGTGTGTGTACTTGTGTGTGTGTGTGTGTGTGTGTGTGTGTGTGTGTGTGTGTGTGTGTATGTGTGTGTGTGTGTGTGTGTGTATGTATGTCTGTGTTATCCCCCGCGCAGGTCAGGGCAGCGGGGCTCTCATGGGGAGATGGGGGGAGGGGTGTTGGGTCCAGGGGTCTGGGGGACAAGTGCCCCCTCCTCCCGGTGGTCCGAGGACCCTTTCATTAACCCACAACCGGGTTCAGCAAACAGCCGCAGCAGGGGGAGAGAGAGAGAGAGAGAGAGAGAGAGAGAGAGAGAGAGAGAGAGAGAGAGAGAGAGAGAGAGAGAGAGAGAGAGAGAGAGAGAGAGAGAGAGAGAGAGAGAGAGAGAGAGAGAGAGAGAGAGAGAGAGAGAGAGAGAGAGAGAGAGAGAGAGAGCACCCTGATGACCATCGGCGTCTGTCCGAACCCGTCTGGCCGCCGTGGTTCTGTTCGGACGCCATAATGGATGCAGATCTGCTCATCCCCAGCAGACAGGATGCCTGCTTGACGAACAACAACCAAAAACTAAAAACTAAAAATCAAGTGGGCACGGCGACCAGTACGACGCGCGTAACCACGCACCCGTCCATGCACACACACACATGGAGATATACATGTTGAGAGCGATTAAGAGAGAGAGAGAGAGAGAGAGAGAGAGAGAGAGAGAAGAGAGAGAGAGAGAGAGAGAGAGAGAGAGAGAGAGAGAGAGAATGAGAGAAAGAGGTAACAAAAGACATGCAGTGCCCCCTAGTGTTTTCGTCAAAAGCTAAATCGGCTAACTTTGACCCCAAGCAAAGCTTAAAGATAAAAAATAAATGCATAAATACAGAATGATTCATTGTACAATGTACACATAAAGAAATGAATAAAGTAGATTGGAGAGAAAAAGAAAGACAGAAACAGAAAGACTGACGGAGAGAGAGAGAGAGAGAGAGAGAGAGAGAGAGAGAGAGAGAGAGAGAGAGAGAGAGAGAGAGAGAG
>OLKM01000810.1:126269-144513 GCA_900291075.1 Melanogrammus aeglefinus
CTTAATCTACAATGCACTTATTCATAGTACTTAATTGTGTAGCATCTGCAGTAGCTGCTATCACTGCTGTACACGGGGAATGGGTTAGCCTAGCGATCGTTAGTACTTGCACTTGGTTCTATGAACTTCTTTACTGTACCGACGGTGATATATTGTTTCACTTCTTATGACAAATGTACTTACTGTAAGTTACTTTGGATAAAAGCCTCTCCTAAATGCCGTAAATGTAAATTTCTGGGCTATCTGTGTGCGCACACGCGACCGTGTGTGTGTGCGTGTGTGTTAGTGGCCTTGTCTGCATGTGCACATGTGTGTCTGTGCGTGCATGGATTTGTATGCGTGTTTGCATGCATGTGTGTGTGTGGTTGTGTGTGTACATATGTGTGTAATTGTGTGTGTGCATCTGTATGCATGCATGTGTGTAATTGTCTGTGTGCATGTGTATGCTTGTGCGTGCATCTGTGCACCAATGTGACCCAAAGCTTCCACTAAAGATGAAGGAATGTGTGGACGGAGATGTGTAACGGTGACATCAGTCAGGCCTCGGGGGGAAAACAAGACGCTGCCTCTCAAAGACACATCCCCACATGTCATCACAGCGAGGCGACACAAGGACGCAGGAGGTCCTCTCCACCGTGCCCACCTTGTACTCATGCACATCTCCCTAGCTGTGTGTTTTTTAAGTGGGCCTCGTATGACAAGGACATGACATGAAAGGAGGCAGGGGAAACCTTATGCAGGCCGCTACAAAGGGAGCAGGAGGAAAGGGTGTGTGTGTGTGTGAGTGAGTGTTTGTGAAATGAAGAGAGAGAGAGAGAGAGAGCGAGAGCGAGCGAGAGAGAGAGAGAGAGAGGGAATAGCTTGTCGTCGTCACACAGGGAGAAAACCCACGAGATTGGGACGCTGTCATCAACAAAACACTGCATGAATATTTAGCAGCCAAATTAAAAATACAAAATACTGAAGAAGAAAAGATATCAGGTGGAAGTGTGTAGATGTTGAATGGCCCACAGGCCAGAAACTGGTTCAAAAGATACAGTTGTTAGGCTGTGATGTCCCTAGATTTCCACCAACAGTCATTCATTTAATTATTGGTATTATCATTCCTTGGCTTTTCTCAGCTGCAGTCGATGCACACAGGAAGTTGAGAGAGCCCAAGGATGAGGATGAAGCAGATTGTTTACAGAAGCTATACTTTCCCAAAGAAAACAAACAATGTTTCTATTTTATCGCTTCACATTGTTTCACACGGTATAGATTCACTCGGATGCGTGCCAGTCTCCGAGGTGACTGCAGCGAGGATTAAGTGTTTGTGTGTGTGTGTGTGTGTGTGTGTGTGTGTGTGTGTGTGTGTGTGTGTGTGTGTGTGTGTGTGTGTGTGTGTGTGTGTGTGTGTGTGTGTGTGTGTGTGTGTGTGTGTGTGTGTGTGTGTCTGTGTGTGTGTGTGCGCGCGCACGTGTGCCTGTGTGTGTGCGTAGGAGCACAAGTGGAAAACAGAATCACTCACCAGCTCGACGAAGGAGAGGCCGCCGTAGCTATGGGCCACGATGAAGACATTCTTGGCCGCAGCTTTGGACACAAAGTGGTCCCATACATACTGCACATGTTCCTCTGGTGAACTGTTCTCCTGCAAGACACACAGAGGAGGCGCTTGTTAAACCCCCCTGGAAAATGTAATAAATAAATGATAACATAATACCAATTAATTTAATCATGAAAGGATTCAAGGCAAGGTTTAGAACATTTCATAAACAGTGAAGAGATAAACAGTGAATGTCTTTGAGTAAGCACGGAAATTAAGACGTACAGGAATGACAGGTCTGTGTTTGAGGGAGGGAGGGAGGGAGAGAGCGAGGGGGGGGAGAACATCAATAGAGTTTGCAGGGGGAGAAGTTAAAGTTCAGTCATCAGTGTAGAGACACTGGGGGAGAGCGTGAAAAAACAGCCGAGCGAGCGCAGAGGAAAAGTGGTGGCGGTGGCCAGGGGTGGATTCTATAAAAGAAAAAACACAGATCAATAAGTCTTGCATATTGCAAATGCCCTCAATGTAAAACTCAATAGGCGAGGTGACGCAACGCTTAAATCTTAATTTGTACTCTATTCCCTGGATCAATGGGCCATCCATAGCCGGTGGAGCCGCGGAACGGAGGAGGGGAAGCCGGAAGGTCAGGGGACCTCCGCATAGAAGACACACATCTGCTGCTGCACACCTACACACACACACACATCACCACGCGGAAACGGTAGGCGGTATTGTACACGCGTGCGAATGCACACATGCAAGCCGGAGCGCACACACATTTAATTAACTGCGTATATGTGTGCCCTTACCCTGGGCAGTGAGAACAATGCTGGAGGAAGAGGTGAGGAAAGGGCGTCCGATAATGAACTTGTGCCATCGATTCCACGGTTTGATTTCCTATCAGACCACCTGCTTTACAATATCGAATCAGCAATACCTTCCCACCAGAAGCTCCGCTACGCACACTGCCTCGCACAGAGCTGGAAATAAACTAACAAACAAAGCTTTACCCCAGGCGGTAGCAGACTATTACTCAAGAAACGCTTTTCACACAAAGACACTTGGTGTATATATTTATATATATTATTCACAGATTGTGCATATTAAGACTGAGGGAAAATAAACTAGCTAGCTAAGACATTATTTGATCTGTTATTTGGGTGTCAATCTCTCCCGTGCAATAACGAATCTCATCCGACTGATGGAGCAGGAGATGAGGAACAGAAGGGTGTTTCCTGAAGAGACCATCCCGCGTCAACACAGCGGAGCTGGATGATATGACGGGCACACCTCTGCTCTCTAACGTCTTGCTCCTCCCTGGATATGGAAACCAAAGGACGACCTATTGAAGGCACTCAACAATATGGTAAACACAGGCTTTACGTTAGTGGGTGGGTAGGAGTGACCATCGATGCCGGAAAAGTTTCTGTCTTTTGTTGCCGTGCACGTCTTTACTGTGTGTGTGTGTGTGTGTGTGTGTGTGTGTGTGTGTGTGTGTGTGTGTGTGTGTGTGGTGTGTGTGTGTTGTCCTGTCTGTCGTTCTGTCTCCGGGCTGGTTTGTGTGTGTTGGCCTGTCTGTCGTTCAGTCTCCGGGCTAGTGCTGTTGTGCAGTGTTTGGTGACGTGCGGTGGCGGCGTGTGTGTTTTTGTTAACATGTTTGTCGAGAGGTAAATTAAGCTGTCAGAGTGTTTGTGTTTATGACTTGATTAGCGTGGGGGGGGGGGGGGGTTGGGGGATGGGGGCTGTAGTGTCAGTGCCCGCCTGCATCTCCAGAGTGATGCAACAGCAGGTAACTGCCCTGCTACCCGCAAGGTTGTGTGTGTATATATATGTGTGTGTGTGCATGTTTGTGATTGTGTGTGTGCGCGGGTGCACATGTTTGTGTGTGTATAAAAGGGGCTGAGGCCAACTTGTCTGTCTGAAGGGTTGTGACATCAGGCTCTTTGAAGTCTTTCTTCTTCCCTTCCCCACCCGTGTCACCTTTCATCTTTGGGGGGGGGGGGGGGCATTACATCGCTCCCTCACCCTCCCTGCCTCCCTCCCTGAAAATACTCCACTCCCCTTGTTCTGCCACCAGTCTCCAGCTCCTTGATGCAGTGTGTCTGTCGCTTCCCCAGGACCAGAGGAACACAAGGAGTGCAGGAGGAAGAAACCACTGTATAGTGCCACAACCCAATATAGTCAGAGACTTCTACAACGTCCATGTCCCTGCAAGCCCCCCCCCCCCCCCCCCCCCCCCCCCCCCCCCCCCCTCTCTCCCCATCCCTTGCACCTTGGTGGCGGTTCTCTCTGTGATTGACTACCTGGCAGCAGAGTATACTGAATTATCTACGCCAGATTTGCATATTGGTGCAATTAATTCTTGGGGTTAATTAGCTGCAGTGGAGCGGGGCTGCCCTGCGAGACCAGCTTCCTGTCAATGACTCTCACACGCTTTTACTCCCAATTTATTCATTTTCCACATTTTCACTATCTGTGTGTGATGACTGTGTGTGCGTGTGCACGCGTGTGTGTCTTCAGAGTGAGAGAGAGTGCACATATGTATGTGTGCATTAGTGCAAGTGTGTGCACATGAGTGTCTGTGTGTGTGTGAGAGAGAGAAAGTGAGAGAGAGAGAGAGAAAGAGAGAGAATTTGTCTGCCAGCTCTGTCAAAATATGGTCCCTACAGCACACCTGTTGCCAGCATCCCTCAAACATAACCGTCAAAGGATATGTGAGTGTGTGTGTGATATTGTGTGTCTTTGTGTGTATGTGTGTGTGTGTAAGGTACTAAACCACTGCAACGCTGATTTAGTTTATAACGCCATAAAGCAATCCGAAAATGCCCCTTTAATGTGCAAAATTAGTTGCTTCTGTAAGTCATTTGAGAAACACAAAAACGCAGTTGTCATTTATGAGTCACACCATTACTCAAACCCACACACACAAACACACACACACACACTCACACACTCACACACAAACCAAAAGAAGCTGCGCTATTTATTTATTTCAGAAGGAGTCTTGTCCGGTCTTCCTGTTTCCAACTAATGAGAAGCAGGAAGGGGCTGAGGAGCACGCCACCCGCCACACGGCCCGGGAAAACAGACGCCAGCGCCGGCCCACTGTCCAAACCGCACAGGAAGCGATAAAACTAACAACGTCAACACAAGCCCATGCAAACAACCACCAATCCGCCACTATAGCCCTCTAGCAACGCACAACACGACAACCCAGTTAGCCCTAGAAGAAGTCCAAGACAGCCAGAGAGAAAGTTCAGGCCAGATGAGGGCCGTCGCTACGTAAATGTGATGTTTTATTTAACTGGCGAATTCCCAATCCACGATCTTTGATAATGAGAGCCAGCGGGGTCATGCCGGAGTCGCGGGGGATACCCCGACAGCTGGGTCGCGTTCAGCTTCTGGGCCAGCGCTGGCCGCGGTTCAGACGCCGATAACTGCCTCCATGTGAGACCGCGGAGGTCGGGCGAGCCGGGCGAGATCGGAAGAAGAAATGAGAGTAAAATCGGAGGAGGATCGCGTGGTCGGTGTCTCCTTCTAGGGGGAGAGCTGATTCTAATTTACATGTGATAGTGTCCTGTTCCGCCACGACCAAAAACAACACATGTGCACAATCTAATAATCCTTCTCTCTCTCGCTCAGACACTAACTCACTTTCCCTCGCCCTTTCTCCCTAGGCCACTCACCAGGGAAGCCACCTGCAGCCGCTGTCGTTTAATGTCCTGATCAGCGCGGAACAGGAGTGTTTTCATTTGGCCTAATGATTAAATATTAAATAGGCAATGTACCTAATTACATGTTCGGTCCTAGCACTAAAGCATTATCGTTACTTCGTATGCACGCCGGATTATTTTTGTCTGTCTGTGTGTGTGTGTGTGTGTGTGAGTGTTTGTACGTGTTTGTGAGCAAACTATTAAAGCGCAGGCTTCTGCGACACATGTTTGCAATTGCATTCTAATCAATGTCTAGGACTTCACTCCTCGGTCGCCCCTCTCTCTTCCCTCCCTTTGTGTTACTCTCTCTCTCTCTCTCTCTCTCTCTCTCTCTCTCTCTCTCTCTCTCTCTCTCTCTCTCTCTCTCTCTCTCTCTCTCTCTCTCTCTCTCTCTTCTCTCTCTCTCTCTCTCTCTCTCTCTCTCTCTCTCTCTCTCTCTCTCTCTCTCTCTCTCTCTCTCTCTCTCGCCCTCCCCCTCTTCCACTCTCCTTTTGAGGGCTGGAGCTGGGGAGCAGAAGTTAGCTATCAGCTGTCAGCCGTCTGATGGATCTGGTAAGGGCCGGCTAGGGGAAGGTATGGAGCAAATTAGCAGCAGAGATGGGAAAATAATGAGTGTGGCATTGTGGGTAATTAGCAGGTATAGTACCTATGGAGAGGTGGGAATATAATGATGTGAGAAAGAGACGAGGGGAGAGAGGGAGAGAGAGAGAGACGGGTGGAACGTCGTATGTGTGTCTGAGTGTGTGTGTGTGTGTGTGTGTGTGTGTGTGTGTGTGTGCGCGCACATGTGCACGAGGCGGGGGTGTGTGCGGCTCTGTTAGTGTACTTTCTTAGCCACGGTTTATACAAGGGAAGCGGGATACCTAAAAAGAAAAAGCGGTGGAAAAAAAAAGAAAGAAAACGGGAAGAAAGTGAAAAAGAGGGAAAGAAAAAAGAAAATCAACCCCTCCGCACATGTCACCCCGGGAGCAGATTACGGCGCCGACGCCGTATGAGATAAAACAGCGTGACCTTGACGGGGTCAGGCCGGCTCTGACAATATTTGCCAGGGCATTGTTTCAAATCAATAACTCATTAACAAAGTACAAAGGAAGTTGCTGTGGCTCCATGAGACTCTTTATTAGAAAGGAGTGGCTGCGGGCCAGAGGGGTCAGCGCCGTGACATCCCGGCCGCCGCATGCCGCTGCGGACTGTCAGGTGAAATTACTGTGAGCCATTAATTGACATAAGGCAAAGAAGAGTGGGCAGGCGGACAAGGCGCTGTTTGTTCCCACATGACCCCGGAGCTGCTCTCACTCACCTCTCTCTCTCTCTCTCTCTCTCTCTCTCTCTCTCTCTCTCTTCTCTCTCTCTCTCTCTCTCTCTCTCTCTCTCTCGGCTAGCTCTGACTACTCTCTCTCTCTCTCTCTCACTGCTCTCTACTCCATCTCTCCTCTCTCTCTCTCTCTCTCTCTCTCTCCTCTCTCTCTCGTCTCTCTCATACCTCTGCTCGTTCTGTCTATCTCTCATCTCTCTCTTGCTCTCTCTCTCATCTCTCTCTCTCTCATCTCTCCTCTCTCTCGTCTCTCCTCTTCTCTCCACTCTCTCTCTCTCGCTGCTCGCTAGCTAACTCTCTCTCTCGGCCAGCGGTGAGTACCTGTGCCTGTGCGTGAGGTAGCCACCGTGTTTGGTGAGTGTGAACATTGAACGGGAGGATCTGCGTGTCCACGCGCACAACAGCCATGGAGCGAGACGGAACAAGGAGGATGGATGGAGAGAAACAGAAATATATACGCAAGGTGATAATGACCAGAATGACAGAGAGAGAGAGAGAGAGAGAGAGAGAGAGAGAGAGAGAGAGAGAGAGAGAGAGAGAGAGAGAGAGAGAGAGAGAGAGAGAGAGAAGAGAGAGAGAGAGAGAGAGAGAGAGAGAGAGAGAGAGAGAGAGAGAGAGAGAGCATGGTGGTTTGGGAGGCGCAAGGAAGGGCAGGATGGATGTGTTTGATGGTTGACCTGACTAGAAGATTGGGAGCAGGGATCTGAGACACTGAGCAAACAAACACGCTCAAACACACACACACACTGACAAACACACACACTCGCAGAAGCTTTCTCAAACTACAATGCAAAGCCTGTGAAAGCAAAAGTTAGTAATTACACAATATGCACACACATACCCGAGACATGCCGAACATCACTGTTTGTTGAGGCATGTCGTCACACACACACACACACACACACACACACACACACACACACACACACACACACACACACACACACACACACACACACACACACACACACACACACACACACAGACACAACAAGGCAACATGTTTGCATAGTTAGTAGTACCAAAACAGCATAGGCCCTGTCTTATGCTAAAATAGCAAGCAGGTAAAAACGCCCTCCGGTCCGTTTTATTGACCAAGTTCAGAGGTTAATTGAGTGTCTTCCTATCATTGGACAAGGCAAGCCTCACTATCTGGTATGACCAGTCAAATGTCAATCAAAACATGTCTATATAATTTCCCACGGACATATATTGGGGAGAGGAGGTGAGGGTGCGGAGACAGACACCTGAGCAACGTTACAACACTGAGTGTTAGCATTTTGTGTGTGTGTGTGATTACCTTTTTTCAGTTTTGTTGTGAATATATCCAAGTGTGTATGTGATGAGTGTCAGTTTAACACATACATTAATAGTTTGGATGGGCAAGAGATGGGGGGAATGAGAGAGAGAGAGAGAGAGAGAGAGAGAGAGAGAGAGAGAGAGAGAGAGAGAGAGAGAGAGAGAGAGAGAGAGAGAGAGAGAGAGAGAGAGAGAGAGAGAGAGAGAGAGAGAGAGAGAGAGAGAGAGAGAGAGAGAGAGAGACACACACACACAGACAGACAGAGAGAGCAAGCAAAGAAGAGAAAACAGTTGCACACAAGCATGTGAATCCAGGGGGACTCCTTGCACTACAAACTGGGCACGGAGTAAAACAGGACGCCCACGACACATATTTCAGGCCCACCCTGGTGGACCACAGCTGGGAAGAGGCCTAGACCTGAATCATGGCTGTTCCCTACTTCCATGAAGCCCGCTCCCCACAGACGTCCACACTAACAATAATACGATACCGACCCTTGTTCCCACATGGATACCTGGGAAGAAGAAGTGGAAAAAAAAACACAGAGCCCGCAAGGCCCCTGCAATCCCAGAGACAAATTGAAGGTTACTGTAATGTGAAACATGTCTCAATGGAGCGCCTAAAGCTGGCGGCAAACTTCACAGGGGAAGGGAGTCTTCTACATGAGAGGAACGGCAGTGAAGAGGCTGTTGAAAATGGTGCCTAGAGGAGAACAAATAAAGTCTCTCACTTGCACTCACTGCAACTTCAGCAATGGTCGTTTAATGACACTACCCCCCCCCCCCCACACACACACACACACACACACACACACAAGATCGGACGTTTCGGAGTGACAGTGAGGGAGACGGTGGTGTACCGTTACATCCCTAGTGGGAATTGATGCGGCGAAGAATGGACTGATAACCACGGAAATGCCAAAGAACCAAAGAAATAAAGAATGAACAACACAGAAGCTGTTTTATTTCTATACATAAAGTAGCGCCATTAGCCAAAAATGGATCACACATTTGATTGTGCTATTTTGATGTGAAAAACTAAACAGCTCAAGGACGCTGAGATACAAATCACATCAATTGAAAGCGTTTTGACTTTAGAAACGTGGGATTGTTGACGACGAGAGACCGCAATCATGAGAATAGCCTGGCTGTAGCATCAACAGGATCATGCCTACAATCTACGGCAAAATGTGGGTATTCAAGGACATACATTTGTGAAAAAAAAGGTGCTTTGAAGATCCTACTGCCCATAAATGAGCAAATGTAGAGTTTGATTTGGAAAAAAGCCCAGCAGCACAGCCATCGCTGAACACAAAATCAACCGCCAGTTGTGGATACACAAGAGAAAGTCGTCTGGGAATAAAAAAAAAAATCAGTATCAGTATATTCAACACCAATTCCGCTGTGGGTTTTTTGTCTTAAATAATAATTGCATAGAAAAGCAACATGATACCGTTGTAGGCATCTGGAAATGGCAAAGCTATAATATATAGAAGGATATACTATCATTAAAAAAGTATATAGCTCCCATCTTGCCCTGGCTCTCTCTATTTCTTAAGTCATTAATAATAAGAAAATACAAAATGGGAAACTTATCGGGAACTCAACCGTTTTGCTCTCGTTATTTTTCTTTCATTCCCTCGTCCTCTGCTCCTCCACCTTCTCCTCCTCAATCTTCTCCTAGCTTTTCTTTTTTTTTCGGCGAGGCCTGCTGGCCTAATCCCAGCCAGCCAGCCTTGGGTGAACTCTTTGGAAGCTTCTTAAGCCCATGAATGTGCCTTTTGTTCCTGCCATTCCTCCGCTTGGCTGACAGAAAATAGCTAACTGGATTACCGCTAAAATTCAGAGTAAAGTGAACTCCCAAACTTCTATACAGCAAAGTGCTAAGAAAGACCGGCCTCTCCCCCGAAACCCGCCCAAGCCCGAGCCCAGCCCAGGCCCCACCCCCCCCCCCCGGTCCCACCCCAGCTCTCCCCCTCATCAACTGCCTCCCCTCGGCCTCTCCATCCCTCCCTCCAGCCTCTTCCTTTCTCTCCCCTCCCCGCTGACATGGCCCTAAACATGGAGCAAGGCGCTGTGATGTGAAGGAGGGGAGGGGGATTAGACAAGGTTCAGAGGCTGCACACTATGAACCCAGGGCTAAAAAGTAAAAATCCTAAAAGCAGTTAAGAGCTTATTAATGTGTGTAAGGAAGCGTATTAATCAACTCAACTCTATCTGGAAGCCTGTGTGTGTGTGTGTGTGTGTGTGTGTGTGTGTGTGTGTGTGTGTGTGTGTGTGTGTGTGTGTGTGTGTGTGTGTGTGTGTGTGTGTGTGTGTGTGTGTGTGTGTGTGTGTGTGTGTCTCGGTGCAGGTGGTCCGGCAACTCCAAAAGTGGTGGCTAAAAAAGGGAGGTGTAGCTTTTAAGTTGGAAAGGGGGGGGGGGGGGGGGTCCACTAAAAAAGATGAAAACAGCACTGCTAAAGACGGCTGATTTGATCGCCCGCCCACCCTGACCAAGAGGCCCTAAGGAGAACCCGGGATCCCAAACACACACAATCCCACACACACAAACACACACACAAACACACACACACACACACACACACACAGGAACAAGAAGATAAACTCTACTCAGATTGCGTGTTGCAGAGTGTGTGTAGGTGTTTTTGTGTGTGTGTGTTTATCTGTGTTCGTTCACATGTGGATGATTGGGTGTGTGTTTGTGTGTATCTTTGTTCATTCACGTGTGTGTGTGTGTGTGTGTGTGTGTGTGTGTGTGTGTGTGTGTGTGTGTGTGTGTGTGTGTGTGTGTGTGTGTGTGTGTGTGTGTGTGTGTGTGTGTGTGTGTGTGTGTGTGTGTGTGTGTGTGCGTGACAGCTCACTTTTGAGAGTAGAAGGGGTGGAGCCCTGAGAGTGAATAAGAGAAGTGGGCGTGGAAGATAGAGAGGGGAGGTTAAACACACTAACATCCTGCTGACTGGCAGGTCAAAGGTCAGAGTTTAGGGGGCACAAATCCCGATCCAAAGGAATCCGTGTGCGCATCTCTATATTTAGTTTCTCGGTGCCACCATCAAGCACCACAACTTGGTGCACAAGTTCGATTGTCTTTACTTGTTTCTGTTCTTCCCCCTCTTACCTCAGGCTGCACACATCTTTCAAAACTTCAAATTCAACAGCGACAGCGCCACAAAATGATGAGCATTTGCGCAAAACCTAACAAGCTTCCAATTCGTTCCCTAAAGATTTTTAAATAACAGTGTCATGTGAGTGATGGCACTAGATTGTATCCTGCGGACATATGTCAACGGGACCTGTAACTAAACACAGCCCATGTAGCTAGTGGCTAACCCAGCCCCAGCGCCACTGTTGAACCAATGCCCTTGTGCCCCACCAGCCCCAGTCCTTTTTGCCTGCATGAATTATGCAGGCAGTAGTGAAATGAAGAAATGATATTGCAGCCATTTCAGTGGAAGGGGGAGGAGCCAAGGCCGGGACCACACAAGCCATCCCAGGCTGCTTGGGTTGCCTGTTCCAAGAGCGAAAGGCTTCAGGCAAGACGGAAAAGGCTGGAGAAAGTGAAGATAAAACGGCATAGGATGGGTGAAGAGAGAGCGAGGAAATGTGTTACGAGAGTTGAGGTATAATGCTAGGTTACCACGGACAGTATGAAAACCCACACGCACACGCTTAATTAAAATGTAATCTTAAAACTTTGCATTGTATGTACATATAAACATGACTATACATTATGTTATTGATTGCTTCTGTGAATGAATTGTAACAAACATATGATAACAGAAATGTAATCTACTTATGAAAGATATGAGATCAATATATATATATATATATATATATATATATATATATATATATAATATATATTAATATATATATATATAAAAAATGTAGTTTATAGTATATCATGAGGGCAAACTGTTGGTTTATGTCCGAAGACAAATTGTGCCATAATGCATTATATATGCGTCTCTTGGCAATATATATATATATATATATATATATATATATATATATATATATATATATATATATATATATATATACACACATGGTGTTGACAGCTCACACACAGCCTGTTGGTTTCACAGTGACTAAAACCTCAGTCAGAAGTATTCTGACATTTCTTACAAATACACACAAACACAGAGAGACAAACACACACACACCACAAAAATAATAACACAGACGCCATCACTTTCCTAGTAGTACAACGAAGAGAAAGCGGAAGTCTCACAGAGTGCGAGTGGACCGGAACCACAGAACATGCATGTTGAAAGCTGCCCAGGTCTGCTGGAAGTGTGTGGACATCGTCTGGTAAAATAGTCCATTTAGATGTAAGTGAAGGAAAAAAGGAACATTTATGTAGACCGGGGCGTCCATTTTCATTTCTCATCACCCTGGCCATATTTATTTAGGTAATAGAGCTATATTTATGCAAAGGGATCCTTTCCATTGTTTGACCACATGGCAAACTGGCAAAGCTACTGGCCCCAATGTCTGTGTGTGTGTGTGTGTGTGTGTGTGTGTGTGTGTGTGTGTGTGTGTGTGTGTGTGTGTGTGTGTGTGTGTGTGTGTGTGTGTGTGTGTGTGGTCAGTACAGAATGATAAGAAAACGGCAGTGTGTTTACAGAGTGTGTGTGCGGAGGTAGATAATAATCCCAGCGGTCAACAAGAGTGAAGGGCCAGAGCTGCCCTAACCAGCCCACTCTATGAACGAGAGAGAGAGAGAGAGAGAGAGAGAGAGAGAGAGAGAGAGAGAGAGAGAGAGAGAGAGAGAGAGAGAGAGAGAGAGAGAGAGAGAGAGAGAGAGAGAGAGAGAGAGAGAGAGAGAGAGAGGGAGGGAGGAAGAGGATAGCCATGTGGTTAACACTTGCACAGTGAGAGGCTACTGGAGAGCGGCCAACCTCTTCACACACAGCCTGACCACACAAGAGCCTCTCTCTTTCCCTCCCTCCACGCCTTCCTTCCTCCCTCCCTAGCGCCCTCGTTACCTAGAGCAGCCCTTCCTCTCCTCGTTTCCTCACCCCCCCCCCCTTCTTGCTTTCTCCGCCACTCCCAGAGTCCCGCGCTCCAATCTTACCGGCATACATACCCGTCTCCCCCCTCTCTCCCCCTTTCATCCCTCCTCCCTTTCTCTCTCTCTCCCTCTCTCTCTCTCGTTTCGTCTCATCCGTTGTTCTGTAGTGAACCGCCAGTTCCCTCCTCCCCCCCACCCCACACCTCCCCCACTCCAACCCCCCCCCCCCCGCCCCATTTCACGTGATCCACATCCATAGCTCTTGGTCTGCATACCCCCCAACCCCCTGCACCTCCCCCCACCCACAACCCGCCCTCCCCGCCCCTCCCCCCCCCTCCCAGGCTCCCCCGGCCCCGCCGCCACCCACCCGTATGGGGGTCTGCTCCGTCTCCCTCTCGCGCTGGGGGTTCCGGTACTTCTCGTAGAACTCCCTCTTCTTCTTGCCCTCCTTCTCGTCCTTGCGCTCTCTCTTCTCCGCCGGCTCGTCGGCGGGCTCCGGGGTGGCGGCCGGCGGGGGGGTGGCGTCCCCGGGCCGCTCCACCTCCAGGTGGTTCTCGTTGGGGTTGAGCACCAGCACGCCGTAGCCCTCCTGCCGTGGGGGAGGGGGGGGGAGAGAGACAGAGAGGTTACTATTCCTGTATACTCAAGAGTCGGTCTAAAGGGGGATTCAACCGGAAAGATTATCATTTGTTTGCATGTGCATTTTGCGTAAAATATTTATATATATATATAAACTTTTTATCGATACATATATCCTAGGATTACGCTCATCATTTATGTATTTGTTTGAATTTGTTTAAATAGCTAATAATATATACATATTTATATAAATATATATATAATACATATTATTATAGATTATTGTTTATTAATAATCATTGACAATACATATTTATTAAAAGATCTAACCATTCAAAAAAGTCCTAACCGTGAGCCTGATGTGTGTTTCTTGATAGTTAGCCTCTTGAGCTCAAAACAAGAAGAGAAAAACCCCAAGAACCCGATAAACCCAGACGGCCTGGACTCTCTGATAAAGATCAGCGAGTTTGCTGGAGGCTCCAGGTGAGCACGGAGCCAGAGCTATGGATGGATAAACCCAAACAAATAACGCCACACAGAGTCTTAGAAACATCCATCCTGGTCGATTACTGCCGCTAAAGAGACAATTCCAGGGGGAGAGAGTGGGCAGAGGAGTAGATGTGTTTCACGGCAGGAACACACTTAGCACCAGGAGACTGTCAACTGGATGGCAGCTAGCTCACATAGGACTTCATATTAAGCGTTGTGTTGTTATCTCTCAATGTACAATGTAAACCTAACATTGCACTTCAATAATTGGTCCTTGGCTACTGGTTTGCTGTAAATTTGAGATTAACACAAAATTAAAAAAGGCGAAAAAGGCCAAATCAAGATGAAATCATGTGAACACTAATTACAAAACCGATTGGGTTAAAAGATAATTTAAATCTTTCCCTAATACATGTACATCATGTTGTGATTTGAGGGAAACTTATTGTGAAGAAGGGGAAGTTTTCCTTTAGCCTTTGGTGACTTCTTCAACTTTGAAGCCATTTTAATTAACTGTGTTTATTATCCCAAGTACTCTAAAACTAAAGCAGGAAATGGACAGATTCCTGTTCCACTTTGGCTGCACTCTGCACAGACAAACTTCCACCATGGATTCCCTACCCCACACACATTTATGTACAAACACACACTTGTGCACACACACACACACACACACACACACACACACACACACACACACACACACACACACACACACACACACACACACACACACACACACACACCCGGACATTCACACACGCACACACCCAGACGTAAAAACACACAGACACACACACACACACAGAGACGGACATATGCCATCCCAGTGGGGACAAATAAAAGCTTTATGCAGATGGAGATGGGAGTTAAAAGAGTGGCGCAGCTTCCACCGTGAGTCCTCATCACACACCCTGTCTCCTCACGGCAGCAAATCTCCTTTAACGTAATAAGTGTTAACACAATGTGCTTGTCTTCTGTTGACACAGTGTCGCTGTGTGTGTGTGTGTGTGTGTGTGTGTGTGTGTGTGTGTGTGTGTGTGTGTGTGTGTGTGTGTGTGTGTGTGTGTGTGTGTGTGTGTGTGTGTGTGTGTGTGTGTGTGTGTGTGTGTGTGTGTGTGTGTGTGTGTGTGTGTGTGTGTGTGTGTCCTGTGCCCATCGTCAAACCTGCCCCACACCCTTCCCCTTAACACCTGCCATGTGTTGACAACGGACAAAGTGACGTTTCCTCACGAGCCCAGGATTAACATTTAGTCTTCTTCTCACTCATTCCTGTCATTACTCTGGTGTGCTTACTATAGTGAGTAAAGCTAAATGTAAAATAAAATGTTTCATATTAAATACCGTAACGGTATTTTACACACACATTTACTGATAAATTTAATGAACTAATGGTCACATTAACAAAACAAATTTTTGGAAATGTCTTTATAAATAACATTGTCACCTAAATTAAGTTCTGCATGAACAAAATGGAGGAATTACAAGTTTAATACATTTTTTTTTTGCAATTTCACAATTTAAACTAATTAAATAAAACTATTACAATAAATTAATCAGGAAATGAATTAGACCCTAAGAGCATAATCATATTGTTCAACAGGAAATGAAAGTTGATTCCATTTTTGCCAAACTAATTTAACTTGCTGTTTAAAAGTTGATCTTTAGAGCGCAAGCAAATGAGAGGGAGATTAATTGTTTGAGGTAAGGGTCGCGCTTCACCAAGAGGACTCCCCACCGCCCGAGACAAAACACAAAGCATTCACCAACATACAAACAGGTGTTGGAAAAAAACACACACAAACGCGCTTGATGAAGATGGATAGCTAGATTATGCGGGAGAACGGCGACACATGGATAGATGAACACAAAATAAAGAAAGAAAACAAAGAGGAAGAGAGAAAAGACACCGAGCTAGACGCAGGTAGAGACAGAAGTAGAGATGTGAAACCATACTGGGCCTGGGACGTAGCTTTGTGCCACTGCCCACTGGTGGCAGCCTGATAAAATAACCAGTGAAAACAAAGCACAGCAGAATAAGATAGAAATATTAAAAGAGAGCGCCAAATAATATTAGTTGAATATAAAATGTACAGAAAATACTAAATTAAATTCATAAGCAGGCTGAGCCTGCTGGGATCAGTATATTAGCCAAACCTAGACACAATAAACCAGGGAGAAGATCACACGCGATTCCTGTCCTTCTGTGATCCTGTCCTCTTTTGTTCAATACAGACTCAAGAGGCCAAGAGTTAACACATTCACGCCAACCATCCAGGTGTTGTGACGTGGATCCAGCCCCCTGCGTTGGCCTCAGCATCTCCATGTAACCCCCTCACAGATCCTAAAGCATACTAAAGCTAACCTTGAGCCGTCTGATGCCTTAGCCTTTAGCATCCTGGAGCTAACCCCTGTTGCCCTATAGCCTATGGCCTCTCTTCTCCTTTCTTTCATCTAGCGGGGTGAGCATAGCTCACTGTGCTAACAGTGCTAATAGTGCTAACCCTCTCAGCTGCCCAGTCACCCAGAAGGACATCGCTGTAAGAGCACGGGTGTCCCGGCACACGGGTGGAGAGCGACGTGCTGCACAGTTCAGCTCCATGTCGGAAACCATCATTTATTTGAACAGAGGTCTGTGTCGTGTCAGAACAAACGTGTTCAATCCGTCTAGACACTTCCTACTCGTTTCTCCATCCCTGCGACAACCTTTTGGAGTCGAAGACAATGTGTGTGACAACAGCAGACTGAATGCTTTGTCTCTTTGACAAGTTGGAATTATATTTATTTCGCTAAATTGCGCTTCTGACTCATATTGTTGAATTCAATTTTGTGTTATTTTTGTTTAATATTATTCTTCATTTTTATATAAAACTTGAAAATCATTATCAATGCAGCCCTTTTATTAACAAACATTCAATCCATAACGTATGAAAACCGAGGGCAAAAAAATAACACTATTACTGTGACACAATTTAGCTTGTTGCGGCAGATCTCATCACCCGAGTCTTTGTGGCATTTTATTCCCCCTGCTAAACCTCCTTCCCCGCCCTGCCAGCGTTAGGTCACTCTACCTTTGTGTCACGAGCTAACTGTGAAGTCGCTCCCACACATCAGCCATCGGTGGCACTCGGCGAGCCTGATTTCGCCATTGTAGCGCGCTGTCAAAATGTGAATCCCAGACACATGCGCGTTTTGCCAGCTCCGAGGTCACCCTGCCTTTATGCGGCTAAATCTCTCTCTCACACACATCTCCAACATCGGGTCACGTTGCCTTTGTCTTGTACACACACCGTCTGAGACAACACAAGCGCAGATTACACCGGGCGTTGCGGTGGCGTTGGGTCAGCCCCGGTCTTTCTGCTGCGGTGTGCAGGCTCAGTCTCTTCCCATGCCCCCGCCGCTGCCCCCGATGCCAGCGCCACACTGAGCCGCCTGCCCCCGGGGCCACCGGTCAAGAGGGTCGGGGCCACCCCTCTGATGGGACGGGGAGCCCCCGCGACCCCTGCTCACCCTGCCTCGGACACTCCTTAGCGCTTCTTTGTCCGCCTGTCGCGCGGCAGATAGCACAACAATGGCTGCCGCTGCTAGGGAAACCCGCGGCTGTCTGGTTTATCCTTAAGACAACTCAACACTCGCCATTAGCAACGCATGGTCAATAGAGGGCTGGGTGAAACAATGCGTACCGTATGAATATATTTCAAATGTCACAATTAATAATATTGCGTATAAAGATTCCAATGTGTGGCCATCTATTTAATTCAATATATCGTGGCTTTATAACAAAGATGCGGTGGCCAATTCATTTTTAACACACATTCCCATTGTAGTTGTATCCTTAGAGGGAGAGCGAGTGTGTGTGTGTTTGTGCGTTTGTGTATGTGTATGTCTGTGTGTGTGTGTGTGTGCTGCTGGTGAGCGAGACCATCAATGTGACCATCACGAGCGTGCGGGTCCGTGCGCAACACTCGAGTGTAAGGGGTGAGTAAATAAGATGTCCCTTTAAGACGGCGGCGGCGGCTCCTCTATTCCTTCTTCTTCTTCTTCTTTTTTTCAGCACTGCCGGCGCCGTAATGAAATGAAAAAGTGTCTAATGCGCGGCAGCGGCCAGCGAGAGAGAGCGAGAGGAGGAGAGGGAGAGAGAGAGAGAGAGGGTGTTTCATCTGTGCGTTGGGAGCTCGGCGAGGCTTTTATGTGAGAGCTCTCATGCGGCTTGCGGAGCTCTGGGCACGAGGAAGAGGACGGCACTTGACAGGTACAAAACAGGGCTGATAGCGGTCACCGGCGCAGGCGGGAAGGGAGAGCGGATGCCG
>OLKM01000810.1:146331-148831 GCA_900291075.1 Melanogrammus aeglefinus
GCCCACCCTCCTTCTGGGTTGTTACTAGTAGAATCCCAGCAGACACCCGGGTTGTTACTGGTAGAATACCACCCTCCTCCGGGGTTGTTACTGGTAGAATACCAGCATTCATCCCTGTAGATACTGGTAGAATCCCAGCAGCCACCTGGGTTGTCACTGGCAGAATCCCAGCAGCCGACCGGGTTGTTACTGGTAGAATTAACCGTGTTCACCAAGCTATATAAATCCACTGGGGGAGGGTTGACTCGGACTGAAAGCACCACAACGAAAAATCAATAACAATACGTTTAATAACAATACTACAATAACCACAATGGGAAACACTAATGGCAACGGAGAAAAAATAAGGCACGATGAACTAAATCATGTCTAAAAGTATGTGCTTCGGATGTCCATTCAGCCCCCCCCCCCCCCCCACACACACCCACAAACAACCATCACTCCCACAGTGTTTAATCCGCACCCATGGCCGGCCGTTAAGCAGTACACATTTAATTAAGTTTCCTTGAAATTGCATCGCAAAAACGCTCAAAGTTCAAAGGCTTCCGCAGTGTTTGGTGTTGTGCTTCCGAACTAATGCGAGCACCCAAACTATTTTAGAGGCGCTAAATAAGACTCTGCTGCTGCTGCAGCCGTGATTACGGTCCTCTTGATCTTGACAAGCACACAGTGGTGAGGCTCAGACGCTGACCCCGGTAAGCCTGGCGCTTCAGACCGGCTCCCCTCCTAGTTTGGCCTCATCAGGTTATTGTTTAAAATGGGGCTCCGAGATATTTATAAATGACCTCAGATTGGAGGTGTCAAGCAGCACGGCAGCCTCTTACCCATCATACCTTGTTCACCGCTCCATTTGATCTACTTTTTAGTTTACCTCTCTCTTAAGCACTCTCTCTCTCTCTCTAGCACTGTGGATCCCTGAAGTAAAGAACACGCACCGTAATACACATATATAGTTGCACACGTGGCCGACACACACACACACACACACACACACACACACACACACACACACACACACACACACACACACACAAAAGGTCTGCCACATCAGCTCTCAGCAAGACACCTGCAAAGTAAGGTGAAGATATACGTGTGTGTGTGGGGCAGGGTGTGTGCGGCTGTGTGTGTGCAGCGCTGTATGTGTGCGGATGTCTGCATGTGTGTGTCTGCGTTGGGTTGGGGAGGGCGAGGAAGGAGCTGAATGTGTGTGTGTGGTTGTGTGTGCAGGGCGAAGCATTAATCACCGTCCAGGTGGAATTTGTCAGAGGTATCGATTGTGCAAGTAAATGTTACACAAGTCATTTGTCAGCTTCTTATTTATTTATTTACTTACTAGCTTATGTATTCATTCATGTACTCATCCACTCTCACCGGACACGAGTGTGGCAGTTGAGATACTTTGGCCGTGAAAGTGCACTGACCCACACTTTGTGTGTGTGTATGTGTGCGTATGTGTGGGTGCGTGCTTGCGTGTGCAAGTGAATGTTCCCTAAAATGGATCCCTGTACAGCTTGTAGGCCATGTTTAAATAAATAATAAATATATACATGACTTTATAAAAGCATCATCACATGCATGATGGGAACAGTGGTACAGTCTAATCACGATGAGCACAACATGTTGGGGGGATCCACATTCGGGAGAATACGAAAGGAAAACAGTAGAGGAATTAGAGTCATAGCAAAAAGTAAAAAGAAATATATTATACTCATAATACACATGTATTATATTATATTATAAATATATACATAAATATATATAAATATATATGTCTTTGGGGAAATAAACCGTGGCATTCTGTTTGGCCGTTAGCATTTTGATTTATACATTATATATTGTCTCCCCTAAGCATACACATGTATTAGTAATGAGGGCAGAGGGAGCTGTATAGATCATGGAATGATAGGTGCCTCCCACCCTGTGCCGAACTATATAATGTGTAAATCACGGAGCAAGAGGAGTCTTTGTGTCTGTGCGCGCGCGTGCATGCGTGTGTGTGCATGTGTGTGTGTTAGTGTGTGTGTGTGTGCGTGCGTATCTGTGTGTGTGTGTGTGTGTGTGTGTGTGTGTGTGTGTGAGGGGCTAGGGGAGAGCAAGGGGCTGTAAGGTTCCCATACACTCCTTAAGGACAATAATAACCTGTCCATACAAGCACAACACGCAATACTGCTAATACACAGCTATATATATATATATATATATATATATATATATATATATATATATATATATATATATATATATATATTTATATATTTAAGGTTTATGTGTGTATATGTGTGTGTGTGCGCTCTACCCAGTAATCAACACCTCGGATAATGAAATAATGACACTGTGTCACCATGGCTGTGTGGTATTAATCTTACTGAGAATCACAGAGCAGCCGTAACCTCCAGGGGTCAAAGTTCACCCAGGAGATCCCTTGGCCTCCGGCCCGTTACGGTGACCTGCGGGGCAGCGCCGCCGAGAGTACCCCGCTGTCCACACTGGCTGGTTCCCG
>OLKM01000810.1:151331-183831 GCA_900291075.1 Melanogrammus aeglefinus
TACAGATCAGCGCCAACGCGGAATGCGAAAGAGCGTTGACAGGCCGAGTCAGACCAAAGTCATCTAAATACGGTCGTCGGGTGTGACCGTAATGTGTGTGTGTGTGTGTGTGTGCGCGAAGAAAGAAAAACAGAAGAGGAATTGGGTATAAGTGTCGAAACAAAGTAACGGATCCAGGGGAAGATGGGTCGTGCTCGGTGGGGGGGGGGTGGTTGCTGGTGGCCATTGGGCTGGAGGGGGGAGGGAGGGGGGTAGATTGAGGGGGAAAAACAATCAAAAAAGTGCAAATGCTGCGGAACTCCTTTGCATTAGGGGCGCGCTCGTTGCCTCCCCTGAGTGCATGGTGAAAAAACCAAACAGAAAAAAAAAAACATTTCCGAGGCCCCACCTCACTCTATCAAAAAATATCACTCCTGAACGAGGCGTGGGCCACTGCGCAAAATTAGCTGTCACCCTTTTCCTCAAAATCTTTGTTAATCTCGTTTCCAGTGTTTGCGGATTTATCAGCACATGCATCAATGTCAGCTCCTTTGGTTACTGAGCCGCGGCACTTGCGAGAAGATATAATTAAAAATGTTTGGGGCGTGGGGTGTGGACAGAGGCAGAGTGGTGGTGGTGCGGGAGGGGGGTGGGGGGGGGGTCCGGTAGGAGGCGGTGGAGGAGGATGGGGTTGGGGGGGGGGGGGTTGTCTTCCTCTTGTATCGTGTTGTTTTCCTATGGGAGTCTAGAGAAGGTAGAGAGCCACTGATAACAGACACACCGAGCTCCGCCAACGTCAAGGAAGAGGATAACCAAGCGCTATTGTTATGCTTGTGACCGACACACACACACACACACACACACACACACACACACACACACACACACACACACATCTATACACACACACACACACGTACAAACTAGGACACACGTGGCCTCCTTATCGCACGGCTGTCCAAAATATTTCAGTGTTATGCTCAAAGGTTCTGGCTGCAGAACAAATGAGACAAGTGGAAGACACGGGTAGGACACAGAACATGACAGGGACGGACATCGTGACAACACAAACAATGCGCTGGCTGCGGATACATAATGCAATACAGAAAGGCGGTTATTATTATTGTTGCACGTGTATGTTTGCATCCACTCTGTTTCCCATTGCTCTCTCTGCGCGAAGATAAACGATGGAGAGAAGAGGAAATAACACTGACAAAGTAGCGGCCCTTTCGATGAAAAAAAGGACAGAGAAATAATGAATGAATGAATGAAAAAAAGAAAGAAATAATGAAAGAAAGAAAGAAAGAAGGACAAAGTGACAGTGGGTCACACCGAGACAGTTTTACGGGAGTTTTATCCTTGATACTTTTTAAGCATATCTCCTTTTTATTATGTGGCTTCTTCCACAACATCACTGGCCCTTCGGGCTGGTGTCAGGGGACAAGGGACAGACCCAATTAGCAATTCAACTTCTACCGGTCCCCTGGTAACTTCAGGACTAAAACGACATGCACACACACACGTACGTGTGTGTGTGTATGTGTGTGTGTGTGTGTGTGTGTGTGTGTGTGTGTGTGTGTGTGTGTGTGTGTGTGTGTGTGTGTGTGTGTGTGTGTGTGTGTGTGTGTGTGTGTGTGCCATCAACTGAATATATATATTTACATACGCATAAACACACGCGCACAAAAACACAGACCCATGCTCAAGCACAAACGCACATACACACACACACACACAGGGGGGGAGGGGGGTCAGTGTCTGTGTGTGTGTGTGTGTGTCTGATTCAGCGGTGTCCCAAAGAGAGCCCCCCCCCCCACCCCCCCGTGGTGCCATCAGAGGGCGGAGGTCTTGGGGGACGGGACTCGGGCCGCAGACCTGACAAGCGGCCAGACGGTGCGGGAGGATGACAGACATATGTTTAAAACATGGCGGCGCGCGTGAATCCACAGGGCCACCGCGAGATGACACCTACCGCCGGGGCCTCTCGGTCGGGGTCCCGGCGGCCCCCCCTGGTGTCAGCGGTGAGACGACCCAGTGCCCCCATGTGAATACCTGTTTAACTACACGGTGAGAGGGACGGGGCGAGGGGAAGGGAGCGGAACGTCAACACACACACACAAAACGGATGGCCTGAGTCTGACGTGACGTCTGTCGCGAGAGCCTGCCTGCGTGCCAACATTCTCACATGCCTTTTTTTTTTTGCTGGTTTGCTGTTAACAGGTTGCTAGACTGTACGGTGCCGTACAGAAGCCCAGGACGGCGCCGCGGCACTGGGTCGGCCCTGCGGTCGACATGAGTCCTTTCCCAGAGATACCGTCTGATCAGGCCCCCGATGCGGCGCCCCCGGGCGTCACCAGTGACCGCTTCCCCCTCGTCCCCTCCTACATTCCCGGCGCTCGCCTCCTCAGGCTCCTCTCCTCTCTGCCTCCTTCCCTCGGTCTGCATTATCTCCTTTCTAGCCCCCTTGCTTTGCACCTCTTCTTTGCAGACCTTTAAGTGCTGTCTGGCGGGTTTGGCTGGGAGGTCGCCTATTCCCCCTCTTCATTAGCGAGAAAATGGACTCTGGTAAACGCTTGTTAAAGCCCTTACCTACACTCTCCCAGTTAATGGGAGTGATCCATTTGTGTCCGTTTCTGCCTGACAAGGCTTTACTGGAAGATTAATAGTGCGGTGTCAGGCCACGGCCACACTCTGTCCCGCCGCTCATTTCCTTTCTTCTCGGACGCGCACATGCAATAATGGAGCCCCCCGTCTTTTGTTGTAACAGCCTGATTAGCCAGGGAGAAAAAGAGAGAGAGAGAGAGAGAGAGAGGGGGGAGAAAAAGTGGGAGGAGAACGACAGCATGGAGGAAAAAGAAGAATGTAGGGGAGAAATGGTGGGGAGATAATGAAAAAAAACAAGGCTGCCCTTCACGTCATGGAGCAAGTGTAGGTTTTTAAGTGTTTGAATTAAAAGTGCTTGACAATGGTGAGAGCGGGGTTATTAATTAATCTCTCTCTCTCTCTCTCTCTCTCTCTCTCTCTCTCTCTCTCTCTCTCTCTCTCTCTCCTCTCTCTCTCTCTCTCTCTCTCTCTCTCTCTCTCTCTCTCTCTCTCTCTCTCTCTCTCTCTCTCTCTCTCTCTCTCTCTCTCTCTCTCTCTCTCTCTCTCTCTCTCTCTCTCTCTCTCTTCCCCCGTCTCGGAGCTAAAGAGATATATTATGAATCACTTATGGATATTTCTAGTTGTTTTTTAAACAGGTTCAGTTCACTTAGACCTGATCTCAAGAGGACTTTGAGAAGAGATGATTGAAAGAGGTAGTGAAGGAGAGAAAGAGAGAGAGAGAGAGCAGAAGTGGGTGGGGGGGGGGGGGGGGAGAAATAAAGTGAGCTAAAGAGAGTGGAATAGCTAATAAGAGAGGGAGAGAGTACGAAAACATGACGTGAAACAATGTGGAACGATGAAGACGTCACCACAGGGTCAATAATAGACCCAACAATATTAAGAAATGAAGGATTCAGTCAGATTACACCGAGGACTAGGACAAGGCGGAAGGCCTCCATGGGCCACCCAGTGTTTATGTGTCAGCGAGTCCCGCAAGCCATCTCTGTTCCTTTCAGGGTGACACCATCGAGCGCTATGTGCCTTTACTGGGCGAGCAGGATAGTCCCAGCTCATTACCCACACATTCCTGGGAAGTCTGTTCCTGGGAAGGACATGCAATCCCTCAGACGGCACACCAAACTGAGAAGTGATGGGGGGGTGGGGGGGGGGGGGCTGTGCCATTAAAATGCATTAAAATATGAATATTTAGTTTGTTTCGAAAATTGTGTTCTCAATCACAGTCATTGAGTTTTTGTTTTGTCCTTCTTTCTTTCCCCATCGTTGGATCCACACACACACACACACACACACACACACACACACACACACACACACACACACACACACACACACACACACACACACACACACACACACACACACACACACACACACACACACACACACACAAAACCCAGCCTACATCCCTCTACGTTGCAGCCAGTGCCAGGGGAGAGGGAGGTGGGTTCTTGAAACTCAGTACAGGGGATCGGCATCTCATTAAATTCTCGGGTTTGTCTAATTGTCTTTCGCGGACCTCAGAGAGGCTAGTATATTATACTCTATCGCAATTAACCAAACAAAAGAGCCCAACCGCCCAAGCACTGGGGAGCAAGCTGGCCAGAGGGAGCCAGCCTACCCAGTAGGGATCCACCACACACACACACACACACACACACACAGTGGTACAGACACAAACACACATATACACACACAGACGCACACACATTTAACAACATAATGAAACGCAAAGAAAAAATGAGAAAATGACATGCAGGAGTTAGATAGACACAAAGATATAGATGCAGGCCTTCGAAGGAGAACATGTTATGATGTAAATATGGCTGAGGGTGGCCAGATGTTAGAGCCAGGAGGGCATGGGCTGGAGTTAGGCTGTGGAGCAGGAGGAGGAGGAGAAAGAGAAGGACAATGAGGAGGAGGAGGAGGAGGAGGAGGAGAAAGAGAAGGACAATGAGGAGGAGGAGGAGGAGGAGGAGGAGGAGAGGAGGAGGAGGAGAAAGAGAAGACAATGAGGAGGAGGAGGAGGAGGAGGAGGAGGAGGAGGAGGAGGAGGAGGAGGAGGAGGAGGAGGAGAGGAGGAGGAGGAGGAGGAGGAGGAGGAGGAGGAGGAGGAGGGTGTCTGTGCTCATTTGAGACCCACCTTTGTGCTAGACCTGTCTTGTTTACTCCTCCACAGCTTAGCTGTGCAAGGGCCCTATTCAGGGGCCCGGTCTTTCAGAAAGTACTGAAGCAGCCCTTAAGCCCACTTAACTACCATTTTCACACACTCTGCCTGCTCTCTTCTTTGTCCCGGCCTCCATTACATCAAACGCACCAACAAAGGCCAGGAACAGAAACTGGGTCTTGCAGAATGGCGGCCATCGCAAATATTAATTTGAAAAGGTGTTGGAGAGTAGAATCTACTTTTATGCACAAGGACAACTCCCCACTCTCTCTCTCTCTCTCTCTCTCTCTCTCTCTCTCTCTCTCTCTCTCTCTCTCTCTCTCTCTCTCTCTCTCTCTCTCTCTCTCTCTCTCTCTTCTCTCTCTCTCTCTCTCTCTCTCTCTCTCTCTCTCTCTCTCTCTCTCTCTCTCTCTCTCTCTCTCTCTCTCTCTCTCTCTCTCTCTCTCTCTCTCTCTCGGCTAAAGGAGAGGCTAAGGACACTGGGCACAATTATCCCAGAATAAGAAGCTTGAGACGCTGTGTACTGCTTAAAACTCAACACATAGGAATACAACCCTTCTGACCCAACACACACACACAGCCACTCACAAACATCACTAGCAGAAAGAAAGAAATATAGATATGGATCGTTACATATTTCTATACACTGGCATTGCCATTGAACAAGGTATTAAACATCCAAACCAATAACATGACAGGACATTCTTTCTTTTCTAAACCCTCTATATTGTATTGCCCAGAAAAGAAAAACAATGGGGATAAAAAAGTGCTTTTGTTCAAGAGCATACACGGTAAGAAGCTGGATTTTTAAAATTGACCTTGAATTGACTGGTGGGGAGATAATTGTCTGAACTAGAGGTAATCCAAAATCCACTGCTCTTATCACTATTAGCTCAGTAATACATGTGCACACACCACACACACAACACACACACACACACACACACACACACACACACACACACACACACACACACACACACACACACACACACACACACACACACAGGCACACAGGCAGGTGCAGGCAGCGCGCATACATTTTTAGTGAAGCACTATGTAAGCCTGATCACATGAGAGAGCGGGGTGAAAAGTTTACACTGCAAATCAGCCACCGGAAAAATACTGCACTTCTATTTTTTTTCCCCTTTCCTGCAGCCACGCACACGCAAACACGCGCATCGCAGCGAACGCGCTCACACACATCCTCCCCCACAGTTCAGAGTGCCATGGGCAGGGCAGTGGGACTCTGCAAAGCCCTCCCTGTGCAGTGAGATGGTGCATCACGTTGTCTACATGCATGGTGCGGCCTCCTCCCACCCTTCATCCAATCCACCACCACCTCCATATTATAACTCTGTCCTCAACGCAGGTATCCTCCCTGGGCCAACCCAATGTCGCTCTGCCCCTGCCTGGCTCTCTCCCCGCAACTCTGGCTGACCTCTCAGACATGTGGTCACCCTGGACAGGGCAGGGCGGCTGTTCTCTCCCTGGTACAGGGGAGGCTGATGAGAAAGGTGGATGGGGGGGGGGGCAGAGTACTGGTGTGGTTGGCTGACACTCTGGAAATGAAGTGATGTGCATATCATTTTAGTGTGTGTGTGTGTGTGTGTGTGTGTGTGTGTGTGTGTGTGTGTGTGTGTGTGTGTGTGTGTGTGTGTGTGTGTGTGTGTGTGTGTGTGTGTGTGTGCGCGCGCGCACGCACACGCGCATTGATTTGAATAGAATCTGTGCATTCATTTGCCATTATGGCAGCAAGTATAGAACTTGTCTGCTCAACCATGCAGGTGTTGCCAGGAGGGAAGCTGTATGTGTGCGTATGTATGTGGATTAGTGTGTGCGTGCGTGTGTGTGTGTGTTTGTGTGTATGCCTGCATGGGCTTCCAGCAGTGCTTGCCGCTGCCAGGATTCAGTCTGGACTCTGTCCTCCACACAACATTGTGGGTAGTTGAGACCGCTTCAAACACAAGCCCACTTTCAACTGCTGCAAATGCATAACACCATCAGGAGATATTGAGAGGTGAAACAGGGTGCATGAGAGAAATATCCCAACAGGACAGGAGCTGTATTCTTTTCTTTTTTTTTAAACACAGCCATTACCTAACTGAACGATACAGGTCAATACGACCTGCGAGTGAAAAAAACATATTGGATTGATTGTTGATAAGGCTCAGAGGGGTGAGTCACCAGTCTACACAAAACAAATCCTCCACAAAAAAAACAGCAGCAGAAGTGAAGGAAACGAGACGATTGTATAAAAAAAAAAAAAAAAAGGATGGCAAGAACCAGATCACTCGTTGGGTTTACCAGGTCGACCAGACAGTATGACAGTATGGCAGACAGTGGGCTGGTAACCCCCCCCCCCCCCCAAGCGCTCGCACACCAGGGGTCTCCCACCATCATGCTCGCCGCCCCATAGCGCGGCTCGGCAAAGGGACCTGCAGGAGCCGGAGGAGGGCGACCGCTGCATGTGAATGTTGCCCATTTTGTCGTTCTAGCGACACTCTTTGACTGGGCGCGGTGGAGGCTCGCAGCGACAGCCTTGAGCCCAGGGGACACCCGTTGAGTGTGTGCACGGGTGCTGCATTATGTGCGTCTTTGTAAACGTCGCCCAGCCACACAGAGTGGATCCTGAATGAAGGAGTGCAAATTTAGGTGATGTTCAGAGAACTTGATTGGTGACAGATAACATAACTGCAGTGCATATAATTTAAAAGTTAGATTTTGCCGTGTGTGTATTTATGTGGGCGGGGGGGGGAGATATAAGGGATATATAAGAAAAAGTTAAGGATGAGTAGAAATATAAAAAGCTAAGTAGTAGATAAGAATAAGAGAGAGGAGGGAGAGGTCTATCTGAGTGCATGAGAGAGTGTAAGAGAGATAAAAAAAGAGAGAGCGATGGATAAAGAGAGAGAGCGAGAGAGAGAGAGAGAGAGAGCGAGAGAGAGCAGAGAGAGAGAGAGAGAGAGAGAGAGAGGAGAGAGAGAGACGAGAGAGAGAGGAGCGAGAGAGCAAGAGAGAGAAAGAGAGCAGAGAGAGAGAGAGAGAGAGAGAGAGAGAGAGAGAACATCTCCAGCCATGACAGTATACTGCCACCTATCTGCATCATCCGGAAAATAAATATGAAGGAAAAAAGAAGTTGGTCTACTCCCACTCTTTCCTTGATACAAGATTCATTTCTCCAGCATATCATTTTCCAAACAACAACACTGCACTCCACCATAACAAGGGGAATATAGAGAGTAAGAGGCGAGGGAATAACTGTTAAAAGCACGAATCACATTACAGACAGCCCAAACAGAGAATCTTAAATAAGCGAAGAAGGGAGATGAGACAGAGACAGAAAACGGGGAAATCCCCGCCACAGATAGAACTTACTATCACGGTAAGTCCAATAGCAGCCTGAAGCAAGCGACACACTGGTCTGAGCAGCGTGGACCTTAATCTCTCACCTGACATCTTGCTGCAAACTCGGTCAATGAACACACACCAAAACACCTATCCACACCCAAACCCACAATCACATAACAATTAAAATGCCCCCACATATCAATTATATAATATATATATATATAGTAGCCATTCATCACAATGCTGATATTAAGGTGTATGCATCAGCACTATTGTATCAAACCCATTAAAAAATAACGTAATACATAATGTAAGCAGTTGCGATCGTTCAACCACCCACCGCCCCCTGGTGAACAGTGTGTGGGATCAGGAGTTTATTTTTTTCCTCCTTCCCCCCCCTGGCTGGGGAATAAGCACGGTAGCAGGGCCGGGTTGGCAGAAGCCCAGGTTCATACGCAGGTTCCAGTTCAGCTACAGTTCACCGTACCCTCATCTGTTTGAAGCGCTCGCCCATCAGCTCAGGATCATGATTATTCAGGACCGGAGGCAGTGCAGGAGGCAGTGCAATACTGCCGTCAGGAGCGTTGACTCCCCCCCCCCCCCCCCAACACACACACACACCCCCTCCAACTCCGCCTCCCCCCTTCACACACACAAACACACACACGCATGTGCAAACACACAGCCAACATATCAAAGTGTATCCCCCCCCACCCTGCGTTTTTTACGCACGCACTCACGCACACACACACACACACACACACACACACACACACACACACACACACACACACACACACACACACACACACACACACGGGCCCACCTCCCTAAGTGAATTAGCGCTTGAGCATTTAAACCTGTGTTCTGACCCTGCCGGTAGATCTATGCCAAATAATCCCCTGCGTTCGTTTTGCAGCACCCCTCTAGTCAAGAGAGAGAAAAAAAAAACAACTAAAAAAAGACTATTAAGTAGACCCCTGCGCGGAATCTGTGAACCTCTTAACTGCTGCATTGACTTACGGGAGGAATGGTGATGCAACATTTAGCACGCTCATTTGATCTAGCTCGGCTGCTACGGGTACAGTGTGTATTATTTATCGGCTCGCGGCCCGAACCGCGGATGAACGGGAGCATGGACGACCGCCGGCGGTATGAATCTAGGAGTTCGGTAAACCGTGAGATTAATCAGGCATGAACCGGTGTCAGCTGGTTAATGCACACACACACACACACACACACACACAACCACACACACACACACACACACACACACACACACACACACACACACACACACACACACACACACACACACACACACACACACAAGATCACCGACACCGATGCCCAAATTTGAGGGTGCAACCCACGTTTTGATAAGTTATTTCAAAGCATTTTACCGAAGGTGATCAATATTACTGAAGAGGAAAGGCATGCAGAAGCCTGTCTGTCAATCACCCTGCGGGCTCCTGGGAGCAGGCAGTAGGAAAGACAACTCGGTACTCACAACTTGGCTTCCCAACCCACTAGCAAGGCAGCTTTGCTGGCGATAGTGGCCCCGCTGTACCGTGGATTTGGTCATTGTACCAACTAGAGGCACCTGGGACCGTTCTCATCCCCTGCTTTCCCCGAAGCTATACTCCTTTGTGATTGTTCATAACTTTAAAAGGCTGCATTACAGCCTCAATGCGGCATCATGTCGTGGGTAAACGTTGAACAACTTTCAGAGGAAAAACAAAATCGTATTCCTGACTGTATGCGTGCCTGTGTGTAGGAAGCATAGGCGAGTGAATACACTATACCTTCAGGTGACTAAAACGCATGCAGGGGGGAGGGGGAAGACGCTGTGGTTCTACGGAGCCGGAAAACAAAAGACACAATGACACGCACTAAGGTGGTTAGCTGGGGATGAAAGGAGGTTTAGCCAAGAGAGCAGGGGAAGAGAACAAGACACACACACACACACACACACACACACACACACACACACACACACACACACACACACACACACACACACACACACACACACACACACACACACACACACACACACACACACACACACAAAGGTGAATAGGAAGAGAGAAGGAGAGAAAGTATTATAGGTTCTTAGGAAGGGAAAAATAGCAGACAAAGAGCAGAGGGATGTATATATATAAAAACATATATATACAAATATATGGAGAGAGAGAGAGAGAGAGAGAGAGAGAGAGAGAGAGAGAGAGAGAGAGAGAGAGAGAGAGAGAAGAGAGAGAGAGAGAGAGAAAGAGAGAGAGAGAGAGAGAGAGAGAGAGAGAGAGAGAGAGAGAGAGAGAGAGAGAGGAGAGAGAGAGAGAGAGAAGAGAGCGAGAAGAGAGAGAGAGAGGAGAGAGAGAGAGAGAGAGAGAGAGAGAGAGAGAGAGAGAGAGAGAGAGAGAGAGAGAGAGAGAGAGAGAGAGAGAGAGAGAGAGAGAGAGAGAGAGAGAGAGAGAGAGAGAGAGAGAGAGATGAAGAAGAGAGCAAAAGAGAAAGAAAGAGAAATAGAGAGAGCAATGAGAGATGGAGATATCTGTATGTAGGTTATTGCAGTCTCACTGCACCACTCTTGAATTTCAAACAAGAACCCTGGGCAGAGCAGAGAGCAAGGGAGAGAGCAGAGAGGAAAGAGGGCACTTGGGGGAGGAGGGAAGGAGAGGCAAAGAGGGGAGAGGAGGGTGGGGGGGGGGGGGGAGCGAGCGCAGCGAGCTAACACTGGAGGCTAACGGAAGGCAGGCACAAAAAAAGTGGTTATTAATGAGATATCTTAACTAAAGGAGGGCAGGCGGAGAGAGTAGAGAGCGGCGGTACGCTGTGGCTATGCTGGGGCAAAGAGCAAGAGGGAGGACGGGGGGAAGGAGAAATATATTATGAATGAATGCATTGGTTAATTAAGAAAGCGAGACTACAGAGATTATCCTGCGGACTCTGTTATGTTCCATTATTTCATTTAGTAGGGTTAAAAATGAAATAAAATTTAAATGACCCAACCCACCCCCATCTGACACACCAATCTCGAGGCCTGCATGTGTGTGTGTGTGTGTGTTTGCAGGTGTGAGTGTGTGTGCGTGCGTGTGTGTGTGTATGTGTGCATGTGTGTGTGGGGCTACATTTCTTTAATTGCTAGCATATTAAGAGAGCCAGCTCTTTGATCTGGGGGCTGCGCCGGGCCTCAGCGCTCGCTGTGCAGGGTGGTCTCCCATCATGCTCGGCTGATCACAGACGCTGCCTCTCCATTGGCTGCTGGGGCCGACCCTCCCCATCAGCCCGGCTGCTCTGTGCCTCTGACAACTTCATTAGCCGCCCCCGACCCTCCGGTCGCACTGCGCTGGGCCTGCTCTCCGCCGGCAGCAGCAGTGGGCTGGGGCCGCTACAGGACAGCGCTAGCCAAGGAGCTAAGCTAATCTCAACCGACACGGTGGGACGGGAGGCCAGTGGAGCTAGCGCGCTGACGCGGTGGGGGGAGAGAGAGAGAGAGAGAGAGAGAGAGAGAGAGAGAGAGAGAGAAGAGAGAGAGAGAGAGAGAGAGAGAGAGAGAGAGAGAGAGAGAGAGAGAGAGAGAGAGAGATGACGCAGAGGAGGGAGAGAGAGAGAGAGAGAGAGAGAGAGAGAGAGAGAGAGAGAGAGAGAGAAAACAACACAATGCTAAAAGCGACACTCAAAGGAAGAAACGCACGCGCTAACTCACAGGAGATATCATACTAACATATCGGTAATATTATCTTCCAATAATGATTTTATTTCCTGATTTATGATTAATGTCGTCCGATTAAATGTTTAACTACAGCATAGTTACACTAAAAGCAGAGACATGCTGCTTTTGAGAGGTGCTCAAGGGTAACCTTCAAAAACATTCTCTCGAGTTTTTCTACTGTGTTCGAACAAAATTCAACTAGGCCTTTGTACTTACTCTTAGGAGAAGTACTTGATTACATTTTTCACTTGATGAGTGAAAGCTGAAAGGCCGGCTGCTGTGAGGCGTCAGGATAAGCTAGCACACAGGCTAGCTCCCACAGACAGCGGTCAGTGGGAGACCCTTTTCAAGAGGTTAGGCTAAAGCTAGGCTGCTGATGCTGTGAAGTACAAACACAATACTAAATGAGAGACCAAAGGCAGAAACACACACACAGAATGTTTTAAACTCACAGATCGACAATATTATCTTCCAATTATTCTCTACTATAGCATATGACATGATTTATGATGAACGTCATCAGCGTTATATTCAACGACGAAAACCTGCCTTTCAACGGTGCTCGATATTTTGCACCACAAAAACGGCGTCTGTGGTTCCTTGTGCTCAGGCCAAATTCAATAAGGTGTTCTGTACCATTATCATTAGGAGGAGTAAGTGATTACATTCTTCACTTGATGAGTGAGGTGGAGAGGCCAACTCAGGGTCAGGGGGAGAAAGATTAGAGAGCAATCCTTTCCTCACTTATCCACCCGTTCTGACACAATACAAGAGGGCAGTCCGCCTCTCTCTGCCTCTGGTCTCACTCTCCCCACAGCGCATAAACCTGTACGCATGCAGAACTATTCATGTGTAGAGACACCATTGAGTATACTTGTATTATAACCCAGAAGTCGCTTATATTCATTATTAAATACAGTATTGCACTTATAATTGTCTGGGGGAAAATTATGTTGGAAATATCCATCAGCAGTGTTTTTCAGGACAGTGTAGGAACAAACTTTAGAGACGGTACACGAGCCAAAGATTGTACTCCTTTTCAGCAGGAGACTCTGGCCCCGCCTCTCTGAGGTACCTTGCAGGTGCAGCTGACCTGAAGTCAGGTCAGGTACTTGTAATCCTGGGGTTTTGGTACCTTGTAGCACTGGTAATCCAGGTTTACTGGGAAAGTAGCTCAGTGGTAGCTCAGTTGAACTATTGCACCCTTGTAGCAGCAGCTCACATGCGACTGTATAACCGGCTAATTAGCGGCTAACAGAGTCGAAGAAAGGGGGCGTGTGAGCGTATGTGAGGGGAGTGAGAGAAAGAGAGAGAGCGAGAGAGCGTGAGCATATGAGGGAAAGATGGAGAACGAGAGAGAATTATGTGTAGCTTTCGCCCTTGCTCTGCCACTCCCATATTTCATGTCTCATTCATGAGCCCTTGGTAGTGCCCTTGGCATTGTATATGTAAACCATCAATTCACAGCATTGCGTATAGACCTAGGAACCCTATTATAGAACCACAGCACGGCGGTCTAACGAGGATGCAGCCTAATTAAGTTGTTTCAGAAGTCTGGGCGTCTAGAAGTTTAAAAGAAATTCCGATGATTATTATTTCATAATTCCAAGGCAAGGACCGTTTCATTTGAATCTAAATGCATTTTGCTGGATGTGAACCTTCGGGGGAAAAAAAAAGGAGTGAACCTTCAAAACGATGATGTAGTCTCAAAGGAAACAACATCCGTGTTTGAATATATCCCAGGAGGAATACATCACTGACCCATTTAAATCCAGATGCATCAACACTGACTAAAGAGGCAAGGTCACAGGCCACGTTCAATCACAAATCCACAAAATTGCAAACTTCAACCCATCGCGACATCAATCTTGAGTTTTCTCTCGTCCCATCCATTTGCATTCATGTGTATGTCGCTGTGTGTCATCCACATGCAAGATGATCTGTTGGCCCCTAAAGGCAACACAATCAACTACTGTAACGGATTGAGTCAGGGGGCAGATCAATGCTGAACAGAACAGGTTCCAAACGTCTTCAGCCAGTCGGCTGGGAGAGAGGGAGGGAGAGAGAGAGAGGAGAGAGAGAGAGAGAGAGAGAGAGAGAGAGAGAGAGAGAGAGAGAGAGAGAGAGAGAGAGCGCATCCAACATAGCCAGCCAATTGCTGGAGAAACAGTCAGCAACAGTGACTGCTGACTGCTGTCACTTCAGCTGACTAGCGCGCATCTCCCCATTACCAGGTAGACGAGTCAGGAGAGGCATGCAGCAAATAAGAGAGATGGATGGAGATGGAGAGGGACTAAGGGGAGAAGGGAGAGGAACGAGAGGCACGGAGCGAACACACAGGCAGAGAGACCGAGTGAGGGAGAGAGGGAGTGAGGGAGAGGAGGGTTAAGACTGAGCGATATATTGAGCAAAGTAGCAGTGATAGATTTGTGTACGTATGTGGTGTTGTATTATGTTGTTGTGTGTGAGTGTGGGCGGGGGGGGGGGGCGTGTTGCTGTTTGTGTGTGTTTGGCGGGGTGGAGGGGGGGGGACGTGAGTAAACAGAAGGAGTAAACAAAGTGTGAGGGACTCCCAGCGATCAGATCCATGTGTCACTGACACCGCTGAGCAGAATCAACAACAAAGTGCTCCCGGGGCAGCGCGCGCGCACGCAGCACACACACACACACACACACACACACACACACACACACACACACACACACACACACACACACACACACACACACACACACACACACACACACACACACACACACACACACACACACACACACACACACACACACAGGCAGCAGGCAGCTCATCGATTGTCAGGATGTTAGGACCATAATGCATCTCCACCCAGATCCACAGCGGTGGCAGAGCCCGACGCGAACACGCTGTGTGACAGCAGACGCAAAAAAAACAACAACAACAACAACAACCACAACTCCTTGCCTTGCGTACGAGACGGAGCCAACTCACACTCCACTTCCTAACTACAGAGGAGAGACGCGGCAAGGGGTAACCACGCCATGACCACGCAACTCCGCAGTCACTTCCTGTGCGGCGTAAACTAAGTAAAAGCGCCCCGCTCTGAACTTCCTGGTATTCGTCGACGGAGTGCGCTCACTCTCGTGTGAAGCGAATCAACATGGCGGGAAGCCTGTGGGCCCTTCCATGGAGGAGATAAAGAGAGAGGATCAAGAGGACAGCCAGCCAATTAGGGCTCGGTAATGGAAGGAAAAATTAATGAGCAGTGTGTGTGTGTGCGCACACATGAAAAGTCCTATGTGTCGGCTTGGACGGAGAAACCGGTATGTGGGTTGGGGGCTGCCACAGGCTGCAGAGAGCCAAACATACTTTTACAAGGCCATGCATTTAACACTGGCCCGAAGCTAGCTGGCCAGCAACCGCCCTCCAACATACCGGACTGCACCTTGAAGGAATGCAGAATTACATTAAGTCACAGATGACCCTCCCTGATGGAGTCCTGCGCTCATATCTCTCCATCATACCCCATAAAGTAATGAAAAAAAAGTCATGAATTTGTGTTTCCATATTTTTTGACTCTTACTTACAGGGGCGTGACAGTTGATGAAGCTAACTGAAATCCCTCAACTAACATTGCAACTGAAATGTGAAAGGCTTTCTTGTTCGCGGAAGTGACAGCGTTCCCAGCTCTACGAGGACCAACTGAAACATGGTGGATGTGGATATTCCTGCTGCGGTGACATAAAGGAGCGACGCGAATGCGACACGCTGCGCTGCGTCCGCGTCCCACGGAGGAGGTGCCGTGCCGAGCTCTGTGGGCGCCTTTGAGCGCACGCACGGCTGCATGAGCTCTGCGCATGCAGCTACGACGCTGTCGCTGATAAAAACACAGGACGGTGCAACGCACTGATAGACACACACACACACACACACACACACACACACACACACACACACAGACACACACACACAAGTACACACACAGACACGGGTACACACAGGTGTGCACAGCTTGATGTTGATGGGGACCAAGGCCTGGGGACATTCTCGTGGATCACAGAGGTGTAGAAGAACAAAAACGTAATAACTTGTGTTTGTGTTTGTTGGTGTGCGTGCATTTGGTGACAATGCGTGTCAAAGCCTAGCCGTCGCGAGTGGTTGTGATGTTGAGTCAATGAAGACATAGTGGGATCAATGACACGAGTCGGTCAGGAGACGACTCCGGGCGGGATGTAAAAAGCTTCAGGTGGCAGAGTGGTAATCACACCGGCTCGGCTAGACAGATGTTCGTCTATGCCACTTGATTGTGCCTGCGAGAGAGAGTGTGCATGTCCATGTCTTGAGAGTGTGTGTGTGTGTGTGTGTGTGTGTGTGTGTGTGTGTGTGTGTGTGTGTGTGTGTGTGTGTGTGTGTGTGTGTGTGTGTGTGTGTGTGTGTGTGTGTGTGTGTGTGTGTGTGTGTGTCGCGCGCGCGCGTTAGTGTGTGCGTCATATCCCAGGAGAAAATAGGCAGGCGGCTTTACAGCCAGAGCATGACCTAGAAAGTGAAACTGTGCGGTGAGGGGCTAAATGTGTCACATGGGCTCAATCATTTTAATTTTCCCACCCTTCTGAGGGGAGAGTGAGAGCGAGAGAGAGAGAGAAATAAGCTAATCAAGTCATTTGAAATAGCCACTGAGGGTACCTGTATGCAATCTAGAGAAGGCAAAGGCCTGATGAGTCTAAGCCACAGGAAAACATTAAGAAGGTAACACAGAGGAATGGAAAGGAGAGGGAAGGATGGAGGCAGGTTCAGAAAAAGGTTGATAAAAAACATCTCACATACACAGTCTCTATGGGGGTGCTGGTGGGTGCAGGGGAGGGGGGCTGGGGAGGTGGGGAGGGTGCTGCTAAGAAGGGCTCTGGATCATTAAGAGGGTTCAACAAACAGCCGTGTCATACAACGTACCTGGTCATTTTTTAAGTGCACAGGTGCGTGTGCCTGTTTGGGGGTGTGTGTGTGTGTGTGCGCGTGTTGTGTATTTGTGCGTATGTGGAAGGGAGATAGAAACAGAGACATGGAGGGATTTTGTCTCCTCCATGTTGAAGGAGGAAGTAACAACTAGAAAATCTATTTGTTCAAAGATTGTAGCATTTGTACGACTTACAGTAATAAAAACGTGAAACTATCCAATGTTTTGCTCAATGAATTTCAATGTTCATCTCATGAACACACAAACAGAGCAGTGATTCTAAAATGTGATGTTTCTTATCTGTGTGTTGTGAGCTATTATTACTGTTTACACCAGGGGGACAAGCCATGCAACACCAGTGACAAAACTGGGTCACGTTTACACACACACACACACACACACACACACACACACACACACACACACACACACACACAGGTGCATGCACACGCATAAAATGCGCGCGCGCGCACACACACACACACACACACACACACACACACACACACACACACACACACACACACACACACACTCTCATACATGCAAGCACAAAAGCGCTCGAACATGAATGCAGACACATGCAGTGTATGGCGTGTGGTTTTGGCAGGAGGGCGATCACAGGAGAGGGCAGACAGGGGGCTGTGTGCAGAGTGATTGGACTATTCTAGGTCAGCTCTCCTGACAATGCAACACTGTCTTCTAATGCACCGGGCTAAAGGATAAAGGCTCTGCTTGGCCTGACATTACAGCGAGCTGCTCCAAAAAGACTGTCTAAGCCCGACATATGCACACGCACGCACGCACGCGCGCACACACACACACACACACACAGAGTGTGTAGTACTGAAACAAATGGGCACAATTAACAAAGTGATACATACATGTGATCACAAGGGAAAGACAAAGAAGAAAGGCCCAGTGACACAGTGACTGCCACACACACACACACACACACACACGATAGGATTTAGGGTTTAGGGCAAACTCAAGCCCTATAATTCACTCTGATTCTCCTCTTCCCTTCACCCCTCGCCCTTTTCGCTCCCCTTTGTTTGCTCCCTCTCTCTCCACCTCCTATAAAGCTGTATGCAGCACAGCCACAGCCTATAGAGAGAGATCAGACTCCGGACTTCAAAGGGGTTGCAACTAGGTCACGGCAGACTGCGGACCAGCAGTTCACCAGAAGACTCTCCACTCTCAGTCCTAAGCATCCCTCAATACTAGTTCCCCTCCCTCCTTAGTCGCGAGAGAGAGAGAGAGAGAGAGAGGACCAGTGGTAGCCGGTGTTAATGCAGAGGCAGCCGTCAGACGAAGGTCAGGACGCACAGTGAGCTGGGGGCCCTTTGGGCTGTCAGAACCACAGTGAGGCCGTAGACACACACTGCAACTCACTCCAAGATCTCCACACGGTTCCATGGGCCCAGGGGACAGCCATACATATATATACAGTGGGGCAAAAAAGTATTTAGTCAGCCACCAATTGTGCAAGTTCTCCCACCCATAGGAGGCCTGTAATGTTCATCATAGGTATACCTCAGCTATGAGAGACAAAATGAAAAAAAAAAATTCAGAAAATCACATTGTCTGATTTTTTAAAAATTTATTTGCAAATTATGGTGGAAAATAAGTATTTGGTCACCTACAAACCAGCAAGATTTCTGGCTGTCACAGACCTGTAACTTCTTCTTTAAGAGGCTCCTCTGTCCTCCACTCGTTACCTGTATTAATGGCACCTGTTTGAACTCCTTATCAGTATAAAAGACACCTGTCCACAACCTCAAACAGTCACACTCCAAACTCCACTATGGCCAAGACCAAAGAGCTGTCAAAGGACACCAGAAACACAATTGTAGACCTGCACCAGGCTGGGAAGTCTGAATCTGCAATAGGTAAGCAGCTTGGTGTGAAGAAATCAACTGTGGGAGCAATTATTAGGAAATGGAAGACATACAAGACCACTGATAATCTCCCTCGATCTGGGGCTCCACGCAAGATCTCACCCTGTGGGGTCAAAATGATCACAAGAACGGTGAACAAAAATCCCAGAACCACACGGGGGGACCTAGTGAATGACCTCCAGAGAGCTGGGACCAAAGTAACAAAGGCTACCATCACTAACACACTACGCCGCCAGGGACTCAAATCCTGCAGTGCCAGACGTGTCCCCCTGCTAAAGCCAGTGCATGTCTGGGCCCGTTTGAAGTTTGCTAGAGTGCATTTGTATGATCCAGAACAGGATTGGGAAGAATGTCATATTGTTCAGGATGAAACCAAAATAGAACTTTTTGGGTAAAAACTCAACACGTCGTCGTGTTTGGAGGAGAAAGAATGCTGAGTTGCATCCAAAGAACACCATACCTACAGTGAAGCCTGGGGGAGGAAACATCATGCTTTGGGGCTGTTTTTCTGCCAAGGGACCAGGACGTCTGATCCGTGTGACGGAAAAAATGAATGGGGCCATGTATCGTGAGATTTTGAGTGAAAACCTCCTTCCATCAGCAAGGGCACTGAAGATGAAACGTGGCTGGGTCTTTCAGCATGACAATGACCCCAAACACACCGCCCGGGCAACGAAGGAGTGGCTTCGTAAGAAGCATTTCAAGGTCCTGGGTGTGCAGTTCAACACACCCACACAAACACAGAAAACACACAGTTGTTAAGGGATGTATACATACTGTATGTGACTGCATGTACCGTTTGTGTTTGCCTGTGTGTGTGTGCGTGTGTGCAGTTCTGCAGGTTTGCATGCGAGTGCATCTCCATTACAACATACACATACGTCCACCTCGGTGGGAGTCCACCCCAGCATGTCGCCCCGCAGTACATGGACTGTCTCCCTTCAGGCGAGAGATCACCTGTTGATATTTCAACCCCCCCCCCCCCCCCCCCACCGATGCAGCGTGCATGATGATGTGCGTTCTGATAAAACACCCACAGCCAGAGGAGCAGCATGTCCAGAACTCAATAGAGGGGACATGAAGCTTGACTGCCAACACCGGTAAGTGCATGGTGTCGGTCCAAATGGGATGATTTTATTGGTTTAATGTTCGATGTTTAATGTGCTCATGCCATGTCGGCTGGCGTCCATGCGTGGCCATCACGGCGGGTGGATTGACACTCGAGTGACTGAGCAGCACAACGGCATATGGTGACCTGCTGCTTATGGTGCTATCCATTTGTATGGTACGCCCGCCCGTACGAGTCGTAAGGTGTAAATCTCCCAGCTTTCTTGCGTCATTTCCCGGAGGCACGCCCCCTTTTGGTCGTAGTATAAACCTTCCCACTCGTAGATCTGAGAGTAGACCGAGTTCAGTTGAGCTGACCATACGACTCAACAACAAAAATGGCTGCGCCCGTAAAGGGATTTATTTTCTTTGTATTTGTACCGATTTTAAACGCTCTTACACACTTGATTACATTGCTACTTGATTCCGGTCACTTATTTATGCATTGCACGGTCTTGCTATGCCTGCAATACAATGTTTTTACAAGTTTTGTTGTCCGTTTTCAAACTGTTTTTTCTAAAGAGGCTCATGTAACGAACAATAACAATGACTAGCCAATGAGAAACTGGAAGGTGCTACGAACCAGGAAATTACGTCATGTCTCACTAGAGCAGGTCGGACGTACTGGCGTACAATACAAATGGATAGCACCATTATTGCTCATACCTGACATCAAACGCAAAAAAAGTCGAGGGAGGGGCGTTGATGGCTCTGTGGGTAAAAATGCGAATCACATGGCTATACAACCGCGGAGAGATAAGGATGGGTTGGGAAGTTACATGGAATACATGGCTTGGAGTAAGGCGTCGCCCAGAACAACAAAGATGGCCGCCGCTTGACGTTGGTGAAAGGTCTGTTGCGGCGATGGAAATTGATCAGAGTAAAGAGTGCCTGTTCTGCCTCTTGTGTATATTTATTTGAGAGTATCTCTTCAAATAAATATAATATATATATATGTATTCTATACATATACAGTATATACACTATATATACCCTATATAGTATAAGAAGTACATATGTAAATGCACAGAGACACACAACTTCCTCCCAACCATTTTTTTTTTCAATCTTACTCAGTTATCAACAGTTAAACACATAGGGAGTCTTTTTGTTTGTATGCGATAAATAATAACTTTATTTATCTTGGTGACTGGCCGTGTGTGTGTGTGTGTGTGTGTGTGTGTGTGTGAGAGAGAGAGAGAGAGAGTGTGTGTGTGTGTGTGCCTGCATGTATGTGTGTGCGTGTCGGCCGCAGGAACGTGTTCCCAGGGAGAGAGCGAAGTAAAATGCACCACACACAGCCCCGGGGCCTCTGAAAGAGAGACTAAACAAGAACCTCCCATAGGGACGCACACACACTGCCCCCAGCTCCAGGTGACCTACTACCCACCTCTCTGAGGTGCACACTGGAGGAACACACACACACACACACACACACACACACACACACACACACACACACACACACACACACACACACACACACACACACATCGTTTGATGTTATAATTTCCTACTTTCAAGGGGAGTGGGGGGGGGGGGAGTAATTATCACACATGAGTTATTACATGAAAACGAGCCAATATTGTTTCAATTTGAGATCAACGTTACGTTTGCGTTGTTCTCATTCTACTCAGGCTTGTTGAGCTATGTGCCAGACTCCCTGCATTGCGCGCGCGCACACGCACGCACGCACGCACGCACGCACACACACACACACACACACACACACACACACACACACACACACACACACACACACACACACACACACACACACACACACACACACACACACACACACACACACACACACACACACACACACACACACACACACACAATTTATACCAACATATACACTGCATCAGTCTGTGCATACTACTACAGATGCACATACTACAGATGTGCATAATTTGAGCATTAACATTAATAGTATTTCTAATTGGCGTGCAAGTGGTGTGTGTGTGTGTGTGTGTGTGTGTGTGTGTGTGTGTGCGCGTGCGTGTCGTCTCCCACACCTTGAGGACGAACATCTTCCTCATATCTTGCCGTGTTCGACAAATAACGCTTCTCTGCCAAAAGCAAAACAACCAAGCTGCAATCGATATCATGCTACAAGGTATACACACCAAGCACGCATGTGTGTGCGCGCACACACACACACGCACACACACACACACACACAGCAACGTGCGCGTCGGACACACTTCCCAGGTAGCGGATGATGTAGCGATTACCCTGAGCACCTCAATAACCAGCTCAGAGCGCATTCCTTATTCATGCAGATGCAAGCGCGCCGATGCACCTGCAACGCACTCATGCACGGACAAACACACACGGAACACACACGAAAAGACACTTAATATGCAAATGCCTTGTTTTTACAACCAAGGGAGCACTTCGCTGCTCATCTGGGGGAAGGGCTGCAGGGGGCGGGTGGGCCAAGAGGGAGGTGTTGGGGGGGGGTCCGTGTGTACGAGGGGGGGATGTCAGATAGATGGATAGGTCTCCGGGATCACCCCCCCCCCCCTCCCTCCTCCACCCGCCCCTACCCCCCCTTGCAATTGATGAGATATCACTTGCGTTGGCGCTGCTGTTAGGACAGAGAGTCCCACCGTAAAAATAATGTTGGCTTTTTTATTTTTTTTTCTCCTGCCTCTGATCAATTTTTAATTTGGCCCATGCAGCCAAGGCCTCGGCAGGCCTTGCCCTGGTAATTATGGCGGGTTATTGACAGCTGCCTTCCCGCGGGACTCTATTTAAAGAAGGTTTAACCCCGGAGCAAGCCCCGGCCCCTCCCTCGCCTCTGAAGGTGTCAAGTGCATTGATCTGAGCTGCGGGAGGGTTTGGGGCCTTCCCACCTGGTGGAGAGAGGGAGCGAGAGAGAGCGAGAGAGAGCGAGAGAGAGCAAGAGAGAGCAAGAGGAGAGAGAGAGAGCGAGAGAGAGCGAGAGCGAGAGCGAGAGCGAGAGCGAGAGCGAGAGCGAGAGCGAGAGAGAGCGAGAGCGAGAGAGAGAGAGAGACAGAGAGAGCGAGAGAGAGCGTAAGAGAGCGAGAGAGAGTGAGAGAGAGCGAGAGAGAGAGAGAGAGAGAGAGAGAGAGCGAGAGAGAGCGAGAGAGAGAGAGAGAGAGAGAGAGAGCGAGAGATTGTGTTCATGCGGATGCGGACGTGGATGTGTGCTTTTGTGAGAGTGTGTACACTGATCCCAGCGACCACGTTTACAAGGCCAAGGAGGGGCAGATCGTAATGTGACTGCTACAGTATGCACATAATCACACACGCACAGGCATGTGCACTCACACACAAACATACATAGACGATACAAACACACAGTCCGGTAGCTACACAGCCTGACTGGCTAGACAGAGAGATGGCCACTTGGCCACTTGCATACTAAAGTCTGTAGACTTTAGTATGCAAATGGGCACGGGGTTGCGGCCCTAGTGTGAGTGGCCCTGAGACACCTACAGACACAAACACACACACACAGACTCTGCAATGCACAAGTGTAGCTCAAGCCAAAAACACACACACACACACACACACAAATATATAAATATATATTTACATAGATACAGTGTATCACAGCGGCAGGGGAATTTTTCACTGGACTTGAAAACATGAATAGAGTTTGTAACGCGTAGAAAACAGAAATGAAGATAACGGGGGGGAGGGCTAGTGTGTCATGACACAGCAGGGGGGCTAAGCACTGAGGAGCTCCAAAAAAAAATAAAGAATATGAATATTACAAAACTGAGATTAGCAGAGGGCGGACGTGTTCGCTGCGTTTGATAGATCAAACCACAGAGAAATTTGATTGCATATACTTCCGAAACACTTTTGAAACACCAAGACCTGAACTTTTCACAAAATACATATAAAAGATAAAAATAGGAATATATAAATGAAAAGCGACCTATGTTCAAAATACATCAAATGGATATGTGATGTTTGAATGAACAGTATGTTGAAATGAAATTAAATGAGCCATGTGTGGGATTTTGTGTGTTTAACCATAGAGCTGATCGGTGTCCTTGTGAAGTAGTCATGCACCGTGTTTCAAAAAGTTACAGTTCCCTTTATTATCCCGAGGAATAATATTGCAATGTTGACCGAGGCGTCCTCCTCTCCTCCCTCACAATCGATAACCCATCTATCCCTTACTCCGTCTCTCCACATCTCTCCGTCAGCCTCCCTCTCTCCCGTCGCTATGGCGTCTCAGTCTCAGGATGCAGAGCGGTGACAGGGCCAGAAGGTAATGATACAGCTGCCATGATGCAACAGGCAGACCTGTCGACTGTCGCACAGTGAACCCATGAAGGAATAAGCTGTCATTAAGAGGCCTTCTCCCCGTAGTGGAGCTGTCAGGACGCCAGCTCCGCACTGTACTCACTCTACATCCATCTCTCTCCCTCTCCCTCCTCCCCCTCCCTCTCTCTCTCTCTCCTCTCTCTCTCTCTCCGTCCCATCTGTCTTGCAATCTCTCCCCACCTACCCCTCACTCTCTCTTTATTGAATGTCTATTCTACCACTCCCACCCACTTCTATTTTCATTCACAAGCGTCCATCGACTGACTATTGTTTGTCTTCCATCATTTCAGTCCAGCCCATCCCTCCATGCTCTCCATCTCGTCCATCCCAACCAATCATGACCTCCTTTCTCTCTCGCCCTGAGACTCTGCCTCTGCACCTACCAACCTCTATCCATACATGGCCCCTGCTCTCTCTCTCTCCCTCTCTCTCTCTCTCCCTCTCTTACAGGGTCTCTCTCTCGCTCTACTCCTGCTGTATGTCTTCCTCCTCTCTGCTCGTTGCTGGAGCAACCCCCTTTTCCCCTGTCATTTCACTGCTATACGCTAGGAATAGAACCTGATCCGTGTTCTTATTCTCTCTCTCTCACACACACACACACACACACACACACACACACACACATTAAAATACACAAAACCTTCGACTTCCATTATTCAGTGCAAGACACACACACACACACACACATTAAAATACACAAAACCTTCGACTTCCATTATTCAGTGCAAGTCAGGCTCCATATGCAGCTCCATCCTGCCACCCCACTGAAGGTCCCTATGAGGACTTTGTTTGTGTCTCCTCTTCGTGTGTGTGTGTGCGTCCGTGCCACTGGCCCTGGGCTTTCTATTCCTATTTTATCCCTAAATATTACTAAATAATTTCCTCAACAGCAGCGCTGCCACGTGTCGCTGAACGGGTAGCACCACACGATCATCAAGGACACAGGAGAGTTCTGCCAGAGAAAGGTCTCGATTAAAAAAACCACGTAAAAAGTAAATGAAGCGAAGGCAGTAGAGGGGTCTTGTTTGGGACTGTTTGGAGTTATAAAAACTAGCACAAATAGCCACTTCCCCCCCATACAAAAAAGAAGAACACAGACTCATGTGTGGTATGGTAGATTTTCATAAACAACTTTTGATAGTATAATTGTTACGATTTTAATATACTGTATATAGCATAATCTCTGCATTATTCTTCAATTCTTATACAAACATTATACAATTTCATTTATTTTTTCCTTTATATGCTAATATTTCTATATCAGTGAAACTAATTATTCATGTCTACCAATTGTATGTGCCATTTTGGGCAGGGAATGTTATTTGGATGTCTGTTTATAACAACAAATTAGAATACCAAAAAGCTTTTGATAGTTGTGTTGCATCTCATTTTCTCCTTGCCAAGCCCCCCCCCAAAAAAGTACAATTAGATTATGTCATTTGCATGTCATTATGCTAACTATGGACAATGGAATGGGCACATAATCAATGATAATGAGTTTCACATCATTTTATCAGGTTCCTTCATCCCTCCATAGAAAAACCAATACACCTCCTTTGGTACTATACCCAAACGACTGTATCTGGCCCTCTTATGCAGAATTACTTAGCATATAAACATGATTTCACACTGGTCAATAATGCTAATTTCCTCGGGGTCATCACTCAGTATTTGGCACTAAATCCAGTCATTGACAGCATCAAAAAGTACAGTAGATGGAAAACTGTGTGTGTGAACGTGCGTGTGTGCGTACTTGCTCGTGTGTGTGCTTGCGTGTCTGCATGAATGAGAGTACATGAGTGTGTGAGTTTTCCAGCTTTACTGCAAATGTCAGTGCAATGATTTACACAGAATGCACGCAGAATGTCCCTGTTTTTTTCTCCATAATACATGAGCTGCATGTGCATGTACACAATGTATGCTGTGACATAAGCCGTCACTTTGCCTCTGTGCACAACAACCTGCCGTCACCGACGCTAATACACACACACTAACACACACACACACACACACACACACACAGTGTGTACATTTATTCTCTCATAAATGTACACTGTAAGAGGACTTTGTACAGCAGAGCAAGTCCTAATGACATTCAGCTGGACAGGACGAGAGGAAGAGGAACAGGGAGGGAGAGGGGGAGAGGAAGAGGGGGAGAGAGGCGCGAACGGGAGAGTGGAATATTCCCCTAAGTCAATTTGAACAGCGGGCCAATGAAATTACCCAGCTAGCCGCAGCCAGGCTGACAAATGAGCAGCGAGATGCTGAGGGAAATAACAAGGCAGGGGCGAGACCATCTTCCACATGCCAATATGCGTGTACAGTACGCCCGCACAAACACAACCACAATCACCTGGTCTGATGACTTATATTTTAACACAATTTAAAAACAAAAATCGATATACAATGTTCACGCTATTGATGTTAGCGTTTTCAAGGGTCTATTTGTGTATCCTACACAGAAGTACTGAAATGAGAAAAAACTAATCAAAGCAGGATTGCAGTCCTATATACATCACAAGCGCACATCGACAACTCAATTTAGGAGGAATATGTCCTTATTCAGGGTACTCAAGCTTAAATGAAGTGTGTGTGTGTGTGTGTGTGTGTGTGTGTGTGTGTGTGTGTGTGTGTGTGTGTGTGTGTGTGTGTGTGTGTGTGTGTGTGTGTGTGTGTGTGTGTGTGTGTGTGTGTGTGTGTGTGTGTGTGTGTGTGTGTGTGTGTGTGTGTGTGTGTACACGACCGGACCGGGGCAGGTCCAGTGCCGCTGTCACCAACCCAACCAGAGAAAAGCCTCCCCTGATCACTGGCTCCTCGTCACAAGAGTCTCTTTCTTCTTATCTCGTGACTGCTCCCCTTCAGGTCCTCAGTAGGCCCCCCCGGAGACCCAACGACCCAAAGCAAAGAACGAGCAGCCGCCACACTAACCACGCCCCAGCGCCGCCACGTCCCCCTCCCTGTCCCCCAACCTCACGTATGTGGGGTCGCCCCGTTCCTGACCCCGTGCTGCTCGTGTTCCCCCCCCCGGCGGACCCCAGCGCCCCCCTACCTGCATGGCCCTGGTGATGAAGGGGATCTGCGTCCCAGAGTCCAGGTCCTGGTTGATGATGAGTCTGCGGGCCCACTGGCCGGCCCGCACCACCCCGCTGCCCTGGATCAGCACCAGCAGCTTGGCCGGGTTGGTCAGCGCGTCGGCGCTGTGGAAGACGAAGCTGCTGGCCTCTTCGTCCACCGCGTCCACCTGGTGGAGGGCGCAGGGAACGGGTTCAACGACACGGGAACTGCTTTAGTCCGGTTTGTTTACCGAGTCTGCTAAAAGGGCAGGAAATGGGCCAACTTGGGTGAGGGTGACAGTTAGGTTAGGGGGTTAGGGTTAGGGTTAGTAGTTTAAATGGGTCGGTTCAACTATATGTACACAAGTTTAATTCTGTTTATTGCTAAAAGGGAGGTTAAAGGGGCCAAACTTGAATTTAGCAAAACTATCAATGGCAAGCTTTCTGTGTTTTGTTGGTTCTAAGGTAAAATGGGAAATATACACAAGTTATGTCCAGTCGTTAGGGTAAGGGGTATAGAATTTAAAATGTATGCGTTTGTGCCAACATTATGTGTATCCTTTGAACCCTAAATTTCCCAAGACACTCACAAAAACACAGACACACACAAACACAGACACACTAAGATAGACACACACACACAGAGCATAAAAAGCATGGGTGGCAGCTGCAATAACTTAATCCATGCAGACAAAGAGAGCCGAATGGGGGAGAAAATCTCACCCCTTATTCTCCTTTGCTCCCTTACTTGCCCTCTCTTTACTTGGCTGCAGTTAATCTGCTTAAAATCAGCGGTCACAAGTTCAACAGCACGCAGGTGGAAGGACCCACCGCGCACACACACACACACACACAGATACACACACACACACACAAATACGGACATTCACACACATACTCATTCGGCTAATAACCCAACACGCACAAACAAGGACAGCCCCACCCCCTCGAATGTATAGACACATATATGTGTATACACGTGCAAGTGTGTGTGTTCACTGACACAGACACACAACACACACACACACGCACACACACACACACACGCACAGACTGGATAGTGGGCAGCGGGAAACGCAGGACAAAGCTTTTATTTTTTGGTTCTATTTTCTTCGAGGGGAATAATGAGATGAATAGCAGCGAGAGATAAAGCAGTTAAGGTGTTTTGGGGGCTAATGAAAGCCACTGAGTCTCTGGCCGCAGTAGATTTATTGCCACTCCTGGCTATTCCAGCACGCCACTACTTCACACTCCTGCTATAACCGAACCAAAGAAATGAAGAAAATAGCAGAGAAATAACAGGTATATCGTTGGCGATGAGGTTTGGGAGGTAAGGGTTTAAGCCCAAAGCAGCAGCATCTTATCGCTCGCTGCTGATAGGACGCCACGGTATTTGGGACGCGGAAATTCTAAAAGCGTTATTTTGCGTGCGTCCCGAACTGGCATGAGCTTTGGGCTTAAGGGCGAGGGTCTCTGTGCTGGTGGTGGTGGTGTTGGAGATAGAAGGGTAGGCACAGAATCTGACAAATATATCGGCTGCAGCCTGTGGTGTGTGTGTGTGTGTGTGTGTGTGTGTGTGTGTGTGTGTGTGTGTGTGTGTGTGTGTGTGTGTGTGTGTGTGTGTGTGTGTGTGTGTGTGTGTGTGTGTGTGTGTGTGTGTGTGTGTGTGTGTGTGTACGCGGGGGGGGGGGGGGGGCCGCCAGAATAACATGTGTGACAGCCGGGTAGCAGTTCCCCTATAGTGCCACAGAGAGCAGAGCAGATTAAAGTGTTTGCGGTGCTGCAGCGCACGCACCAGACGCCACGTCACAATACCTTTAATGTGCTGAGGAGACGGGTAAAGAGACAGGACAGTGGGTTGGATGGGTTAAGGGGAGAGGGGAGAGGAGCAGGGATGTGTGATTGAGGGGAAAGGAAGAGAGACAGAGAGAGAGAGAGAGAGAGAGAGAGAGATAGAGAGCACAGGAGCGAGAGGGAATTGAAAGAGGAAAGGAAGTAGAGCTGATTTCAACCCAATCCTCCCCCTGCCCCATTCTGCATCTGCGTTTACGTTTATTTTATTTAGAGAATGACACACAACGTCACAATCACTCTAAAGCCTGAGAATGGCATGTGAGTCTTAATATTCAATACCCACTTTAATCTTCAAGGAAAAGGGGAATCAAACAGGGCAAAGCCTGATATTGTATATCCTGGGTACTTACTGGCACAATTGCTTTAGTCAGGCTGCACTCTTTTTCCAACAGCTCGTAAACATACTGCGTGAGGATCTGAAAGAAAACAACGAACACAAACAAACCAACATTACAGATTGAGCACAATGCAGTTAAATACCCAAAATATTTTAGTAAATCCATGCAGAAATTAAATGAATGCAATATACAATACATATTTGCTCTCAAATCTGCTTGGTGTGTGTGTGTGTGTGTGTGTGTGTGTGTGTGTGTGTGTGTGTGTGTGTGTGTGTGTGTGTGTGTGTGTGTGTGTGTGTGTGTGTGTGTGTGTGTGTGTGTGTGTGTGTGTGTGTGTGTGTGTGTGTGTGTTTCAGTGCACCTGGGTGTGCTTTAGCATCCATGATATAATTGTTATCAATTATCTCTTGGAAGCTTAAACGTGACCAGGTGCATGTATGCACATGAATCGTATGGTGTGTCAAAAAGTCTGTTATGCGAGTGTGTACGTACACGTGTGTGTATGTGCACGTGTCGAAAATGACATCTGGGAGACGTCAATAGGCAGGTAGATCAGCAGTAACTAACACCCATACACACATACGCACACACATCGTAATCGCCAACCTTAATATAGTGAGATGCTTAATGTTGCTCTGCAAAAGAGGCATTAATCAGGTGACAGTGTGATTGTGTGCGTGTGTGTATGTCTCCGATCAGCCCCCCCCATCGCTTGGTGATGCAGGTTATCTATTTACGTGATTCAAACAGGAAGGGAGATTCAGTCAGGTCACGGTGCAGCCGTATACTGACCACTTAGCAAGTGGCTATGATTATTCCACCAGTGCTCTGATGTGGTGTGTGTACCAGACACATGGCACCCTGGCACCGTGTGTGGTGTGCTGTTCTGTACGTGTCATCTGAGTGTTGTTGGGTGGCAGCACCACAGACACAGCTGCAGGAGAAGCCCTGCCAAGCTCTTCATGTCCAAACCCAGTTTATCATTAGCATTTAGCATTGGCTTCACCAGCATGGACTAGTAGTAAGAGGGGGGGTCGAGGGGATGGGGGGGAGGGGAGGCGGGGGGTATAGCAGTGGCGCCATGGCGACAGAGCGTGACCGGGGAAAGGGCATGCGCTACTACTTTGGAGACCAGCTGACCTCACGAATCAACAGACGCTTCACACAGACCGCAGGAACAGCCCAAAGTCTGCTTGTGAATCCGAGTTGGAAGCACAGAACACAGCGGGCAGACAGGCAGACAGACAGAATGCCAAGGCCCAAGTCACCCTGGGCCATGGCAGGGAAACTGGTTCAAGCTAGTTAGCCGTAGCACGCACACACAACCACACACACAGAGCTGTAGCTTGGTCATTATCCTCATGCAGACTACAACAAAAGACCATTATCCAATAAAGGTCACTCACTCTCAATATGCCATAAACAGAGGAAAAAAGGCCACTAAAATCAATTGTAAGAAATGAAAAAACGGAAACCCCATAACATAATAACAGCGTGATCTTTAATAAGCTAAAAAAACAAAAACAAAAAAAGGCCTCAATGCTAATGCAATTCCACTTCTAAAAATGAATGACGCCATGAGGTATTAGTTGCTTATTACCCTATGAGAGCCAATCACATGCGAGGGGACAGGCCAAATGAGATGAGAAATCCCACCATTTGACCCATTGAATGGAGAACGAAAATCCAGGGTGGTGGGGGGGGGGCGGAGAGTGATGGAGACTGCATCGGCCTGCTCCGACGTAGGGTAATTCACTAAAATGTCAGCCGGTCTGATGGAGACTAAAATGATTCCAGGCTTCGGTACGATAGTGTTAAATGACATCAATAAGCCTTGTAGGAAATTTCATTTGCGGTGCGATATTTGTTCAGTGCCTCAGGTGGTCGGAGAACCATCTGATATAGAATGGGTTGGGGGGGGGGGGACAGAGGCTTCGACGACAGAGGAAGGGAGACAAAAGATGGAGAGAGGGGCCGATGTTTTCCTCTTTCATTGCTACAGTCAAAATTCATATTGTGGTCGATAGCATCTAAGATAGCACGGTGACATACATGATGAAGGTGTTTTTTTTATAACGTTCATTTTCCTCAAAAGGCCATCAGATTGGTTCTATATTTTTTTTTACATTAAACTGATAAGACTGATCCATGGCCAGAGATATGGGGGGGGGGGGGGGAGTGTTGTTTTAAGAAGGTTGAGGACCTGCTGTTCTTAGATCAGCAATATTATGGATTAAGATCACATGAAAAAAGAAGGAAAAAACAATATTCACAATTGTGTGCAGCTAGCCCAAAGGCAAACGCCCGTTCAAAAAGGAATCTGCATAAACAAACACGCACACACATCACACGCAATAACCCATACACTCTCTCTGCCAGCCGACTACAGTGAGGTTCTCTGTGGATTGCATCCAGTTGATCATCAGTCACTGGTTCTTTGTCCCTCAATCACCAATGTGTTACGAGTGCCTTGATGAGCTGCCTGAAGGGAGCCAGTGCAGCTATGAGCCGTGAGGTTCACCAGACAGGAGGAGGAGGAGGAGGAGGAGGAGTGGGTGAACACATAAACACCAACGATGTCCTCGTGTTCATGTTTACCTCATTGTGTACCTCATTTATCTATTTCTTGAATCACCCCGACACACCACAGCGGGGATCAAACACAGAGCACGTGCACGGCCTGATTAGTGTGAGTACAACAATCTCCCTCGTTATTAAGTGACTTCAATCGAGGATCAACCACACTGTTCACTAGACGGCGGGGGCATCAAGTGGTTCCTGTTCCTCTGGTTCTACTCCGGCAGAGCAGGTAGAGCCGAGCGGTTGGGGGGGGGATAGTTGATGCACTCTAATGACTCTCTGAGCCCCGGGCTGTGGGGGGGACCTGAACCGCAAAGGCTTTTCCAAGCCAAGTGGTGTGAGCTCACCTCTGCGGTCTGCGGTGGGTTTGTACCGGGCGGAAAGTCGTGAATCAAAGAGAAAGAAGATGACGGGGGGGGAGGGGAGGGATTCAGGAAAGAGGAAGGAAGGGACTTGGAGCAGAAGCTCAGCGGGGAGGGGGGGGGGGGATAAAACACAAGGCCGAGACGGAGACATAATCCCCGGGAGCCAGAGACTCGGTGCCAACTCTCGTTCTAGTTAACAGCTGACAGGAAGTGGCTCGGATGAAGGGGGCTGAGGAGGGATGGACTG
>OLKM01000810.1:188831-198831 GCA_900291075.1 Melanogrammus aeglefinus
CGGCAACGGCTGGAAAAAAACCTTTTATGTTATGCACTTGGTTTGTACACGGTTTGCCTTTCCTCTAAATTATCAAAGGCATGATGCAACACACAGAGAGAGAGAGAGAGAGAGAGAGAGAGAGAGAGAGAGAGAGAGAGAGAGAGAGAGAGAGAAGAGAGAGAGAGAGAGAGAGAGAGAGAGAGAGAGAGAGAGAGAGAGAGAGAGAGAGAGAGAGAGAGAGAGAGAGAGAGCGCGAGAGCGAGAGAGAGAGAGAGATTATGGTGCTTATGCAGGTTTTGCTCCTTTATATCCAACAGTTAATCTCCTGCAGAGTGCACACTCGTATACCTTTATACAGGCCCACATCAAACCCTTCCATTGACATTCATGTCTTTTATTCCCACTTTAGGTCGTAATTATATTGTATATTACATTGAATGGTTTTAAGGACAAATGAACAGCATCTGACGACTTTCGCCCTGACGATCAGTTAGCGGCGATCAGAGCGGTTTGCCTCCGTTTATTGGACGCCGGTGATGATGTTGGCGTGTACTAGGTGTGTTTTAACAAAGTCCTCCCAGCCTGCTACCCAATACATCCTGCTACATCCTTTACAGATACTGGGGGAGATGGTGGTGGCTAAGCCCTCGGAAGAAAGAGAGTTTCAGGGAGGGAGGGGGGGGGGGGGAGGGACGGGGACGCGGTGGGGGGGGGGGGACGGTGGGGGGGGGGGGGGGGGGGAAGAAAAGCCTTCACACGAGGCTGGATCTCAAAGAAGCCCCACCTGCATTTAGGAATAATAACCAAATAAATAAAGAAATAAAGAGGTAATCCCACAAAAGGGTCTATCGCTTTGCTTTGAACTTCAAATAATGAGCACAACAATTAAAAGCAAAGTAGCGCGGGATGCAAATGCAACACAAAAAAAGAAAAAGAAAGATTACAAAGAACATTTGTCTCATTATCTTCCCGTGTTTTTTCACATTCATGCGGAGGTGCAGGAGTGAACGAGAGGTAAACTTTGGGATGAAGGTGTTGGAATTGGCCCACTGCACGACTCAAAGACAAGTCGCAGGGTTTAATGAAATAATTGTGTGTTCTCGCTGACCACGTGTGTATTCCCTTTTGCCATTTCAAACTAACTTTCCATGTACTAAGAAACAAGACTTTGATACGACTACACAGTATATTCAGTTTCAAGCTTTTTTCATATACGATTCTTCAACATTTAGTATTTGGTGGTTAGGATCCATAAAGCGTATTGGCAGCCACCTGATATACTGGTAGTATCTTGCAGTGTGGATGATTTGTTTTTTGCAGTCTGATTTGTCAGTGTGCCCAATGACGGATAAGAATATTGAGATAGCCAAAGACAGAAAGATTAAAATGGTACGATTCTGAAAAGAGTGTTGTAATCAAATAAAAGCACAACCAATCATGAAAAAGAAGCAGGGAACCGCAGCAAACACGTCGATTCAGTCCCTGTGCTGCTTTATTGCTGTTTACACTGCCTTCCACGAGATTACCAAAGCTGCTATGTCAACAATGACAAATATGTAGGGGTGCTGTACCTTGTGTTTTTCATCTGTATGCGTCTGCCTTAAGCACCCAAGGTAAATCTCATTGTGCTTCAACGTGATTCATATTCTTAGAACGATTGTGTATTGTTTTGGTAGTGGCAATTCTGTTGATGAATTCTGTGCACAAGTCTGGTTCACGCCACCATGTATAGAGTTCATCCTGTTGGACACGCCCTAGGTAGAACCCAGCCTGTTGTAGTGAGTGAGTGAGTGAGTGAGTGAGTGAGTGAGTGAGTGAGTGAGTGAGTGCTTGTGCTAGCTACCTCTCCGAGAGCTTCGTAGCGTTTCTGGTTCCAGCGGTGGAGGTCCTCCCTGGCGTTGAACACGAAGGCTTCCCCTGTCTTTATGTGTCTGAGCTGGCCTTCTGTGAGGGTGAGGAAGGAGGGAAGGAAGGGAGGAAAACAATGGAGGGATGGAGAAAGAAAGAAAGAAAGAAAGAAAGAAAGAAAGAAAGAAAGAAAGAAAGAAAGAAAGAAAGAAAGAAAGAAAGAAAGAAAGAAAGAAAGAAAGAAAGAAAGAAAGAAAGAAAGAAAGAAAGAAAGAAAGAAAGAAAGAAAGAAAGAAAGAAAGAAAGAAAGACAATCCATAAGGTTTAATATGTTCAAACACAGCGTGTCAGCAATGTTCCCAGACAACGTGTGTTTAAGTCCCTAAAAGCCCGTCCAGAACCACGGGATTCAGCCAGAGGATGAGGCCCTGTGCATCGCATGTTCACATGTTCTTCCCATGAAGGCGCTTCAAGCATGTGCTGCCGTTTCCTCTCACCTCTAAAAACATGCAGATTAGGGCTAATTGAAAACCACGAACGGCCCGCAGGTATGTATGGTGCAGGAGTGTGTGACCGTGCAATGAACTGATGTTTTACATCACATGCTATGCCAGCAGTGAGATGGGCTACGCTTCAACTGTTCAACCGTGTGTGTGTGTGTGTGTGTGTGTGTGTGTGTGTGTGTGTGTGTGTGTGTGTGTGTGTGTGTGTGTGTGTGTGTGTGTGTGTGTGTGTGTGTGTGTGTGTGTGTGTGTGTGTAATGAGATTTAAATGCTGGCAGGACAAACCCCCGGTCAACCCCCCTGCCAAAAAAGGGAAAAAAATCGAAACTGCCTTGACCTTCTTGTTTTGGATTTCCAGTAGCCCCTCTTTTAGTCCCATTGTTTCACTCCCCAATCCAGCTCCCATCTGGCCTGTGCACTGAGCGATCCTACGGTGAAGAAGTCTGGCAGACTCGACCTGAACAGCAGGTGAAACTCTTACCCAGACCGCCTACATTTATTTTTATCCATCCGATATCATCATACTGGTCTGACTAAGTAACAGCGTGGAGTGCTGTAGCTAAGATATAATAAATGACTAAGACTTTAGTCTGTCTGTGTGTGTGTGTGTGTGTGTGTGTGTGTGTGTGTGTGTGTGTGTGTGTGTGTGTGTGTGTGTGTGTGTGTGTGTGTGTGTGTGTGTGTGTGTGTGTGTGTGTGTGTGTGTGTGTGTATCCCTTAGATAAAATACAACCCGAATTATCACCAGGTCCTGCTAAGTGAAACATAATCGACTACATGTATGCTTACATGGTTTGCTTTGAAAATATCTCAAAAAATGTTCATACCATCACATTACAATGTATTGCACAAAAGCAAAACAAGTAAACAGAAACACCTTCAGTATCAGTGGTGTAGGAGGTTGAAACAGGTTGATTGGTATGTTAGTTTTTGGGGACTTTGTTTCTTATAGACAATTACGCATTTACGAGTGTGTAACCCCTACAGTAGTACCTGGGTGATGAGCTCATCGATCCTGCCGCTGACACGGGAACCCAATAAAAACACTAAAGAGTGTTTAATTTAATTTTGACCTTTATGACGGCACAATATGGAGGAGCTAAACCACTGGGGAGGAAAGTACACATACTTAACCCAAACAGCCAGGGGGCCCTCATTCTTTCTCCGTTATTGCAAGAGCAAATCCAGCTTAGATATAAAAACATTTATGTAATACTTTGGAATGATAAAGGGATACTCAAGAATTATTTTTCGGGGTGTATTGGTTTGTTTTGTGCTCTAGCCTCTTTTAAATTGCCCCTATATTCAAGCTGCTATCACAGTGATAAATGTTTGCAACTGCAACTTGCACAATCTGCATTACAGCAATTGCCGTGCGGGCTGATTGTAAAGACAACACGTAACGCGAGTCCTGTTGTATTCAGAGCAGCCTGGTGCCTGAGAGGCAGAGGAGCAGAGAGAGGACTTACACACACTAGAACCTTGAAGGAATCAATTATGCATTGATGGTGGGCTGAGGATCTAAACACTGTTGCCTAACGTAGGGGAGAGTGGATTTATAATGAAACCCTTACCATGTGGAGAGGGGGGGGAGAGAGAGAGAGAGAGAGAGAGAGAGAGAGAGAGAGAGAGAGAGAGAGAGAGAGAGAGAGAGAGAGAGAGAGAGAGAGAGAGAGAGAGAGAGAGAGAGAGAGAGAGAGAGAGAGAGAGAGAGAGAGAGGTAGGGGAGGAAGAGAGATACAGAGAGAGGGAAGAGAGACAGACGAGGGAAATTAGAGAAGGAATGAGATAAGTGTGGAGGAGAGAGGTTCAGCTCCATCAGCTCCCCCATCCCTTCGTGCAACCTCTCGGAGGAATAACAATTCCTCAACTTTGCCACTCTTCACTTTTCCTCTTCCTCGGTAACTGTCATAATTAGCATTCTGTTCTCAATTTGGCCGCTTAATTAGGTGTACATAACCTTGGAGTTTCTAGTAATGGAAAACCGCAGGGCCACGGAGATGAAGCCATCATCTGCAGTGATTAAGATACCTGCAAACCGTCGTACACAGCCTCCGCGTCTGTGTTCCCTCCATTACACGGTCAAATTAACATTTTTGTTCCACCCGTCTCCAGCAGGAGTAACCAGGGTGCAGCCACAGAGCTGCCTGCGAGCACGGTGCCAGCTGATGAGATACATCCTGAGGGAGCACTGCCGCTCTTATAGGAACCATGCCCTTCTCCAACATGTGTTTATGTGTGCAATTGTGCCTGTCGTGTGGTGTGTGTGTGTGTGTGTGTGTGACTGAGTGCGATTTCGTGCGTGAGAGAGTGTGCGAAATGCGTGCGCATGTCTGTGTGTGTCACGAGCGAGATGAAATAAAGACAAAATGTAGATTAAAAAGGAAACAGGAACAAGGAGGAGAGGAAGGAGCCAAAGACCAAGTGAGAAATAAAAGTCCCTAGATGTCCCCTTCTGTGGCAGGTTGATATTCAAAACGTGTGGGTGTGTGTGTGTGTGTGTGTTTGTGTGTCTGTGTGTGTGTGTGTGTGTGTGTGTGTGTGTGTGTGTGTGTGTGTGTGTGTGTGTGTGTGTGTGTGTGTGTGTGTGTGTGTGTGTGTGTGTGTGTGTGTGTGTGTGTGTGTGTGTGGTAGTGGTGGCGGCGATGGGGAGGGGTCTATTCTTAGAGAAAGGCAAGTTATGCAAATGCTCCGTCAGATGGAGGCCAAGGCTGAGTAGGTTACTGACGGGCCGTACAGTACACAACATGTCCCCCCGCTCAGCCAGCCAGCCTGCTCGCCTGCCAGCCAGCGGAGACACTGACAGAGAGCACATGAAAGTGGGACCGACTCAGGAGCGAGCAAGGCAGTGGGGGAGGGGGGGGGGAAGAGAGAGAGAGAGAGAGAGAGAGAGAGAGAGAGAGAGAGAGAGAGAGAGAGAGAGAGAGAGAGAGAGAGAGAGAGAGAGAGAGAGAGAGAGAGAGAGAGAGAGAGAGAGAGAGAGAGAGAGAGAGAGAGAGAGAGAGAGAGAGAGAGAGAGAGAATAAGAGGAAGCAAGTGATACCCTATCGCTTGTGGAATGCTTAAAGAGACATGGACATTATTATGGAGTCCCCACACCATCATCCTTCGAAAGTCTTCCATCGCTCCACTTCTCTGCCTCGTCGGCTTGAAACCCCAGAGGAAAACTGAACTTCCCGCTTTGGACTTACATTGCCTCTTCCGACGCCGGTGAGAGAGTGGATGTAGAACAATGATACCAGCGATTAAAAAAGGTTGATGATAAACAGATAATTCTGGAATAAACATACACTGTTTATTGCTTTCGAGCATGAATCTATCCTAAAGCCAATTGATAATATTCCAGACTTGCATTTATGAAGTTACATTTATTACATTGTAGTGTCACAATTATGTAGAATAATAATTGTCAGCGGGGCACAAAGATGCACCTTTCCAATACGTGTGCAGCCTTTTTAAGGGTCAAGTTTATCTTTTATACACTATAATAAATCATGTTATAAAGGCAGTTTAAAAGGGCCTTACAGCTAAATAAAACGTTGTACAGCTTCGTATTCTTACCTGGGAGCCCACCATTTTGCCATTTAGTTATTTTCCATTATTCCTATCCATTTGGTTTTGCTAAATGCTAAGCTAGCCATGCTGTTTAGGGAGAAGTAGTGATGCAGAAGAGGATATTGTCAAAGACGCAAAGGTGGTTCCCCAGCAGTTGACTTACTTGGGTTGAAGGCGTACTCAAACTCCTCCAGAGTGGCGGGGAAGGTGAGAGGTGGCTCGTCTTTCTTCATCAGCTCGTCCAGGTCTATTCTGGAGAGCAGATCTGACACCAAGCACACACTCATTAGCCTTATATATAGTGTAAGATGAAGTGGAATTCAATATGTCTATTCAATAGCACCAATAAAAAATATATGGCCAAATAATAATTTATATTTATCATAATAGCATGACTAATTATATGACTTAAACTAGATTAAATCCATAACTCACTAAAAGTATCTCAATAAAAAAATTAAAAAATCCATACATACACAGAGGAAATTAAATCAAACTGATATTTTCATTAGGAATAGTGCACTTCCACATCATATAACATGTTATCGAGAGCTATTTAGACACAACTCTGTCACATCTTTACTTTCAAAATGTGTTATTTTACATGGTGTAATTAGTTAAACTAAAATCAGGAATGGATAGAATATAGACGTTGGACTGCCATAGTACATTAAAGGGATATTAATATGGGATACTGCTTCAATGGTTAAACTAATAAGGTTTCGATGTAACTATGGCTCATTTGATTTATGTTTTGAATAGCTGTCCAGCACATGAATGAGGGACTGTAATTACACAAAATCACATGCCAGGAGCAGAATATCCCCTTTGGAATCCCATGTGTGCTTTAACCACATAACATCGTCCTCTGGTCTGTCAGAAGGATTCATGTTACAGTGGCCTGGCGTGTGCTCTGACCTTTGAGTGCGGTGGTTTTCTCTCTGTCTTCCTGTCCAGCCACATGGGCCATGATGCTCAGCAGTGTGTAAAGGCTTTTAAGTACAGCACAATGCTTAGCCAACATGGATCCTCAGTTCCCAGTAGCACCAGTTATTACATCCACCCTGCGTTGTGTGGGCCAAAAAGACAATCATTAAAACGTGACATTTGAAAGGAGGGCGTGTTTATACCCTGTATACATACCTGTAACTGTCAATACACTTAGTGGAAACTTAAATCCCTAGTGTAGTTGAAAAATAACCTTCTGAATGTTTAACTCCATTCGTGCCTTTGTTTTAACGCGTTACACTACAGTACGTGTTCAGTGGGCGGAGGTCACCGCTGCGATTCTGCAGCCACCGTAGATCAAAGCTTGGCGCGCAAGTTTGCAGGCTATAATTAACTAATCTTCAGGTTCTATTAAACAAAGTAAAATACGTACACAAACTAAACGACAGGAACACACTGAACAACGACTACCATCACATGCAAAGTAAAGACTCTGGACGCAATTTAACAAGTAAACAATCCACATCAAGTGTTTTATTCACTAAGAGAAGATGGGTTGTGCAGTGTGCATTAACTCTTCAGGTGAACCACTCCTGCGAGATACACTATGCGTGTTTTCATAAAGCGCTCGAATATCGACTCTGGTAAACACAGGCTCTGTAGAGGCTTTAGGTTTGAACATGACTTTGGTAAAAGCACAGCTTTAGGTTGGACTCACGCACCAGCATGCGACTTTCCCCACTGTCGATGCTTCCTAGAGATTTCCAAAACAGGAAGAACTCACGACACCAGCGTAATGACGTGAAGCTTCCGGGTTACCGGGGCAACGGCATGGAAGGGGAATTTAAAGGAACAGTAACCCTTCGTGGAACTGCAGCGAGATTTAGAGCTTCTGACACAGATACGTGTATTTACTATTTAATCCATATTAGAGCCCGTTTCACAATGCTTTCTGAAGTTAAACCCCCCGTGTGCTTGTATGTGGACAGAAAGCTAACAAAGAATTAGTTTGACTGACTGACAAACTTTCTAATAGGCCTACAATCAAAGGAAACAAAACAACATTGATCTCAACGGATGATTGTGTTTATCCTCCGTCTAACCAGGCATTCTATCGGGTGTTTTTCAAGCTAAACTATAGAGGGGCCTAACATGGATTTAGTAATGTATCCATTATTGGAAAGGTACTTCATAGCTCAACCCTACACATGGTAAAATGTGTTGCACAGCTTAACACAGGCCTCATAGGGGTTAGTCGTTCACTTAGAAAAGACACTCATAATAAAGGAAAATAAAGAAAACAAAAAAAAAAAGTCGAGTAGTTTTTATTTTCAAATTGTGGGACGCATTGACAAAGCTACATACAAATAATGACTGGAAGAAGTATCACAAAAACACATTCTTGGTTTGCACAACATTCAGAGTGAGAGTAAGCTGGGGGAGAACATTTTGAGGAAGGGCTGTTGTCGAATACACACATCCTCTAAACTCAAACAAAGCTCTTGATGTCCGCTTTTAGGAAGCAGGGAGAAGCAGGCTGACACTCAGGGCCATAAAAAAGTGATCACACATTTTCATGCAAACAAAAGCTGGCTCTTCCTTCCCCTGTGCAGGCTCCTGAATAATATGTTCTCCAAAAAGATGAAAAAAACAGTGATCCAGGCTAGGAGTGAATCAAGAACTTGAATCCTGCGCATACAAGAAAGAAAACATATTTCCGCCTCCCTCCCTCCCTCTATTTCTTCCTTTGTCTCTCTTTTGCTTTATCTCTCTCTCCCTCCCTCTCTCTCTCTCTCTCTCGTCTTTCAGACACACATACACACACACACACGCACACACACGCAAACACACCAATACACACACACACACAAACACACACAGACACATAAACACACAAACTTACTTTGTTACACTATAACATTTATAAAAACAGATACATTTTAACCTACAAACATAAAAAAAAGTGCAAATGAAAAAAGATATTTACATATGTGCAAAAAATCATCAGCATTGGCCGAACTATACACACTAGCTAATCATCCACAGTATATAAAGCAATACAAACTGGTGTTTTGTGTGTGTGTGCGTGCGTGCGTGCATGTGTGTCTGTGTTTGTGTGTGTTCATCGTGTGCTATCTGAGGATATTTTCACCAGTCGGCTCGTCTTCTGCTTGAGACTCTTTCTGCGTCTGAGAAGCTCCTGGAGCCTCATCATCATCATCATCGTTCCCTCTGGGGCCGCAGTCACAGGGGAAGAACTCTGCTCTTAGCTTCTCCACCAGCACCCTCTCCTCATCCTCCAGACCTGCATCGTCCTGCATCTCCCACCTGGGAAACACAGCGGGAGCCCGAGTTAGCTATATGCCTGTACAATGCAGATGTAAGGCCCTTAAAGCATCTCATCAATAGATGGCGCATCAAGTCAAACTGGTGGAACCTCAATACCCATGTTCATTTGAAGCAGAATCTACTTGTTTTAATAAATCCTTCGTCAAATGCAAATTTGCACAAAATGTCACACCTGGCAAAAAAAAAAGAGACAACTTTAATCAAGGTAATGCATTCTGATCGGTTCAACAGAACTTCTTGTCAGAGTGTGAGGTCACTGAAAGTTAATTTTGTGCATTTCTCACTTTCCCTCTTCCCTTGGGTTCAATCTTTTTGTCTCCTGGCCATCTCTATTTACAATATGATAGAGAAGGGATTGGGTATTCAAAGGTATCATTGCATGATTGATGAATTTGAGTCTCAATATTTGCAATTGAGCAGATGTCATATTCACATAAAATATGTGAATATGACAATATATATACATTTGCATCCTATTTTTTTCCCAAATCTGCAATAGTGTACAGTAGGTACACTGACACAAACACACACACACACACACACACACACACACACACACACACACACACACACACACACACACACACACACACACACACACACACACACACACACACACACACACACACACACATACACAGGGGGGCATTGGACACAGGACAATATCCATAAATGTCACATGGGTGCCAGATAAAGGTAGGAGGGGTGCGAGGGAGAGAAGAAGTCAAGTGGAGCACCAAGCAATAAGGGAGAGAGAGGTGGGGGGAGGGGGGGAGGTGGGGGAGGCAGACAGGAAGACAGGATGGCACGCTAAA
>OLKM01000810.1:201331-206331 GCA_900291075.1 Melanogrammus aeglefinus
CCGTTAAACAGCGGACAAAGAAAAGAGAGATCCGATTCGCTGGCAGGATGCTCCAGGACCTGTCCATCTTTGTTCGGGCCAACACTGTGTCTCAGCCACCGTTAATACTAAACCAAAGGGACCGTGAAGACACCGGAACAAGCCGCGTTGCAGTTTGCGAAATTGTGAAGCCAAAACATTGTCTCCTAAGCTGTACATCAACATCTCACAAACCCATTGTACCTCCCTGTGTGTTGTTGTACATTTTCAATACGACAGGATTTGCCGCCGAACAATCACCCAACGTCAAGACGAGTATACAGTGAGTTTGACAGCAGCGATATGACAAATACACCAAAGGGAAGAAAAAGAAGCAGGCATTAAGAGCAAGCCGCCGATAAAGAATAGCTACAGCCTGTGGCTTTGTATTGTACACGACCATATTTCCCAGCTGGACTGACTGGGTGGCTAACAATGCAGGGCGAAGGTCACTTCTTTGACTGGCTTCCCATGGAGAAGCCACCATCCAATTCTATTTGGATATGTGCCTCTTCCAGGCCGCCAGCCCGGGGAGATTGTAACTGACAGCCATTGGACAGAGTGTGGATTTGAATATTGACGAGACAGAAACTTGACAGAAGGGATTACGCTTCAGCGTGTAACTCACTAGCTGCTACACTCATCCACTCTATTGTCAGATCGGCTCAATGTCACGGGTACAGTATGTCCGTGAGCGATGGCGGTGCCACTCAATATTATTTCCTACCTGGGCCTACGTCTCAATCCGAAATGATGTCCACTCCGGATCGTCACGACACACACACCAAATCAACAAGGACATGGAAAATCGAAGTCGATCAGCCCCAAGAAACATCAGTATCAGATGTCTTACACTGCAAAATCATATACCAAAACAGACACACACATACACACTGCCACACATACGTCTTTCACGTATGAAACTATATTTCAGTGTGTGCGTAAGTGTTTATGTGTGTGATTGTGTGATTGTGTGTGTGTGTGTGTGTGTGTGTGTGTGTGTGTGTGTGTGTGTGTGTGTGTGTGTGTGTGTGTGTGTGTGTGTGTGTGTGTGTGTGTGTGTGTGTGTGTGTGTTAGGGTGCATTTGTGTGTGTATGTGAGCCTGTGTGTGTATGGGAGCATCGGTGTCCATGTGTGTTCAGACAGGTGTAGGCAGCATAGCAGCATCCTTTCTCATCATCTCAGCAGCAGGACATATGAGGAGGAATGGGCTTAGCTTGGAGCACCTGTTCAAAGGGCCCAGGACCAATTTGTGAAAGGTCACCGAAAGGATTTACATAGTCATCCATGTTGAGATAACATATATTGGTATATTTCTAATACTCTTGACCAGCTACCCTCTCGCGCGCGCGCGCGCTCTCTCTCTCTCTCTCTCTCTCTCTCTCTCTCTCTCTCTCTCTCTCTCTCTCTCTCTCTCTCTCTCTCTCTCTCTCTCTCTCTCTCTCTCTCTCTCTCTCTCTCTCTCTCTCTCTCTCTCTCTCTCATCTCTCTCGCTCTCTTACTCTCTCTCTCTCTCTCTCTCTCTCTCTCTCTCTCTCTCTCTCTCTCTCAAACCTTGTCATAGGGCTTGGGGCCCACAACAAGGGCCTCAATGGGTCTACAATGAGCTTGTGTGTAGGCTCAATCACACAAAAACGCAATAAGTCTGGGGATCTAAGGATAGGGTATACTATAGCCGAGGACAAGATGAACCTGGGCTGGTGGTCATGAACTAGTGTGACTCCTCTGCGATTTAGGTTGCTGAACAAAATGACAAATGACAAACACAGAATTACCATAAGCGAAGTCCAAGTCATCAACAAAGGACACAATTGAAAATAACCAACGTCCACTTAGAAAAAGGTAGATACCTCCGTCGCTGCACCCTGTGGTGGCTGAGAATGGATGGTGTTTACACCGTCGGGTTGATAAAGGAGCAGTGATTTAAGGTGGCGTCCACTATGCTAATTCACAGTGGAACAACATTTGTAACAGTATTTGTTAGCGGGAAAACAATATGCTCCCTCCATGTAACACATGGTGAACAGTAGATGTTGGAATGATGCAAAATAGCATTTATAATGCAGAGGAATAGATAGGAATTCACGTCACATGAACGCATATTTCACAGATCGCCTACCTGGCATTGCTTTGCAAGATTCTCCTCCCCCCCCCCTCCCTCCACGCTCTCTCCAGTCAGTCAGGGGAAAGTTTGTGTAAATTTGCAGTGGCTTAATTACTGAATAATTTAAACCATGCCCCAAATTAATGTAGACATTTCCATATTAATGTGTTTGCCTACCGATTCCACATGTATTTGTACTGCGGACAGGGGGATAGCAATTATCACAGCGCATCACGGCAGTGGGGAATATGATATGCTGTGCAGTTGTGTATTTTCAGACATCATTAGACGTACGTCCACTGCACTCTTCCTCGTGTGTACAAATGAACGGGACAGCGGCTGGTTTCCCCCCCTTCCCTCCGCGTCCCATCCTTCAAAACCCTGCGTACCCACCAGCCTGGTGGCCCCCCGATTTGACAACCCGGGTCCAATTTAAAATGTGCCTTGCTTGGGAATGTACCACCGTGGGGAAGAAAACAAACAACAGTGAGAAACAAAGCACACACGCACGCACGCACGCACGCGCGCACGCACGCACGCACGCACGCACACGCACACACACACACACACACACACACACACACACACACACACACACACACACACACACACACACACACACACACACACACACACACACACACACACACACACACATCCTTGCCAAGCCATGCCATGCTATGCCTATATGCTTGGCTGGTCATTGTGGTGGAGGTGGTGGTGGTGCATTCGAATGTTATACACATGCACTGTAAGGTCTGCACCCTTCCCATTTGGCTTGACAGCTCTCTGCTCCTGTGATCGCCCCCCCCCCACCCACCCATCACCACCACCCTCCTCCCCCCTTTCTCTCTTCGCCTCACCTTTCCTCTTCTCACTCTCTTGAGTGCTTGGCTCTTGTTAGGAACTTGGCTGAGCAGTCAGGCACCTCTCCCTGATACAGCAGCCGGAGAAGGTGCTGACACTCTCAGAGCCATGCCACTGCGGATGTGTGCCTGGTGTGTTACCTCAGACTCGGGTGACTTTGGTGTGTGTGTGTGTGTGTGTGTGTGTGTGTGTGTGTGTGTGTGTGTGTGTGTGTGTGTGTGTGTGTGTGTGTGTGTGTGTGTGTGTGTGTGTGTGTGTGTGTGTGTGTGTGTGTGTGTGTGTGTGTGTGTGTGTGTGTGTGTGTGTGTGTGTGTGTGTGTGTGTGTGTGTCTGTGTGTGTCTCTGTGTGTGTGTGTGTGTGTGTGTGTGTGCGCTTGTGGGTACGTTTTCCCGTGAGTGTGTATGCCTGTGCATGATAGAGAGAGAGTGAGAGTGAGAGTGAAAGAGCGAGAGAGAGCAAGAGAGAGAGAGAGAGAGAGAGAGAGAGAGAGAGAGAGAGAGAGAGAGAGAGAGAGAGAGAGAGAGAGAGAGAGAGAGAGAGAGAGAGAGAGAGAGAGAGAGAGAGAGAGAGAAAAAAAACAGGCGTGAGGCAGGGTGTAACACAAATAAGTGAGCGAGAGAGAGACTAACAGAGAGCCGGGAGGGAGAGATGAGCGGAGTGACAGACCTCTCTTCGCGGAGCCACATCGTTAATGCCAGGGCCCTCCTGTGAGGGAGCCAGCCGCCCTCAACCCTCTCTCCACTCTCTCTCTGACAGCTGTGTGACATCACTCTGCTGCTCTCCCTTCAACCTCCAGCCAACATCCCCATTACCCCCGGTGCCATCGCAGGATCCTACTACAAATAGATCATTACACCCGCACCCCATGCTGGCATGGAGGCCATGTGTGTTTGTGTGTGTGTGTGTGTGCGCATGTTTGCACATGTGTGCGTGCATGTGTGTGTGGTTGTGTGTGTGTATGTGTGTGTACAAACAAGCAATAATGTTCTATTTTGCATGCTATGCAAAAATAAATGTCTCCCATGTTGTAGTCACCTCACCTGGCAAGGTGCAGTAACAAGAGTTTTGTCAAGCTGTACAAGTATTGAGTCTAGCAGACAGACAGCCGTAGAGACACACACACAGACAGATGGATCGATACGCAAGTAGGCAGGCAGGCAGAGAGACATACAGCCAGGCAGGCGGGCAGGCCAGGTAGACAGGAAGGAAGGAAGGACAGACAGACAGACAGACAGACAGACAGACAGACAGACAGACAGACAGACAGACAGACAGACAGACAGACAGACAGACAGACAGACAGACAGACAGACAGACAGACAGACAGGTAGGCAGAGAGGAAGGCAGACAGGAACCAGACAGGAAGGCAGGCAGGTATAAATCTGCCGATTTAAGGTGCTGTGAATGTCTGGTAAAAAAATTACAAAAACAAACACAAAATGCTAGTACTGTGAGAGAAACGCAAAAGAAGTGATTTAGAGGGATTTAATGATACGGACACGATGAATGATGGATAAATAAGAAGTGGAGTAAAGTATATACTATAGCCAATAGGCCAAAGATAGAAACACTCTCGAACACACCCACACACACACATATACATAAGGATAGATATAAGGATAGGGAGCCAGAAAAAGAGAGTGTGAGAGAAACACACACAAGTTTGACAAGGCCCTGAACCAATGCTTGCAGGTCCTGTACAGAGCGCTCCAAATGCATAACAGATCACCCATGAATTAATGAACAAAGGTGATTCAGATAAACAGAAAGCACTGTTTTTATATTTTTGCAGAGTTCATACACAAGCACTCTCGATCTACCCCCATTGCTCACACTTCTGCACACACACAGACACACACAGACACACACAGGAAAACCAAACTTTCGCTGAAACAATCTTCCCACTGAACAGCCTACACAAGGCACAAAAAGATGTTCATTGTGATTTCACCTCACTGTGCCACCAAGAAATAGCCCATTACTAATTCAGGACTTGCTCTTTGTCGTGT
>OLKM01000810.1:211331-218879 GCA_900291075.1 Melanogrammus aeglefinus
CCTCATCTCTAATACTACATTGCACTCCCCCTCCCCCCCCCCCACCACACACACACACACACAACCGCACAGACGCACACAATCAGCACCACAAACACCAACACCCCTTTCCTTCCAATGTGCCCACCCCGTCTCTCTCCCTCGCTCTCCCTCTCTGTCTGTCCCTCCCTCTCTCTCATTAGGTCAGCGCCGTGGTGATTTGTCAGACTGGCTGTGTTGATTAATAGGCCAGCAGAGCCCCTATATTTGGGGCCTGTCAGCGGGGCTCCAGAGTGCCAGGGCCGCCCCACAGAGCTCCCTCCCCACCCAGGTGGCCCCATTTGGGCTAAATGAGCTGTGAAGGGTCCGGGCTCTGCCCGCTTGGCCCTCACTAAGCCCCCTTTACGTGTGTACACGCCTCCCCCCCCCCCCCCTCTCTCTCTCTCTCTCTCTCTCTCTCTCTCTCTCTCTCTCTCTCTCTCTCTCTCTCTCTCTCTCTCTCTCTTCCCACCCCCTCTCTCTCTCTCTCTCTCTCTCTCTCTCTCTCTCTCTCTCTCTCTCTCTCTCTCATTCACACACAGGCCCACTCTTTTTTCCCCTTCTTCTCTGTCACAGACACAGGGGAACACACAGGCAAACACACACACACACATACAAACACGCACACCCACACACACACACACAAACACATAGACACCCGCACACGCACACAAACGCCCGCACACATTCGCATATCAACGCGGGCTGAAATGCAGACACACAGATGCAGGCACGCTCACGCCTCCAACGGCCTGGCTCTGGCTGCCACGCACCCCTGCGTTCCCACATGATTTGTCACACTCCATCAAGAGACAATAAGTTACTGCCACTCTGGCCTGTCAATGGGCCCTGTCTTGAGCAGCTCCCCTCCCACCCCCGCCCCCCCCCCCCCCCCCCCCCCGCCCTCTGTCTCCTAGCCTGGGGACGATAGAGCGGTAGGGGTGGGGCCGGGGGTCGGCCATACAAAGACGGTGAGAGAGAGAGAGACAGAGAGAGAGAGAGAGAGAGAGAGAGAGAGAGAGAGAGAGAGAGAGAGAGAGAGAGAGAGAGAGAGAGAGAGAGAGAGAGAGAGAGAGAGAGAGAGAGAGAGAGAGTGAGTAAAGGGGAAAGACAAAAATAACTGAGAGTGTGGGAGAGCGAGAGAGAGAGAGAGAGAGGAGAAGGGGGGGCGAGGGAGAGTGTTAGTATTAGAAAGATGAAAGAGAGGGAAAGAAAGAGAGAGAGAGAGACAGAGAGGTGAGAATGTGGTTGCAGGCTAAGAAGAAAACGGAGAAAGGAAGAATAAAGCTAAGTGTGAAGTGGGACGAAGAGATTTGAATATTTGCAAGAAGCAAATAATGAAATAACAAGGGAGGAAATGATGCAGAAGAGTTGGAGAGCCCACCATAAAGACCAGTCGAGTATAGTCAGACCATTGTGTGTCTCTGTCGGGTTGTGTGTGTGTGTGTGTGTGTGTGTGTGTGTGTGTGTGTGTGTGTGTGTGTGTGTGTGTGTGTGTGTGTGTGTGTGTGTGGTGTGTGTGGGTTTGTGTGTGTGTGTGTGTGTGTGTGTGTGTGTGTGTGTGTGTGTGTGTGTGTGTGTGTGTGTGTGTGTGTGTGTGTGCGCGCGCGCGTGCGCGTGCGTGTGTGTGTGCGCGTGTGCGTGCGTGCGTGCGTGCGCGTGTGCGTGCGTGCGTGCGTGTGCGTGCGTGTGTGTGTGTGTCCGTATACGTGTGTCTGGACTGAGTAACATGGTTAGGCTGTATCAAGCCAATTAATCGGCCCTGGTGTAAGAGCGAATGTGTGTGCGTGTGAGTGTGTTTGTGTGTAGGTAGGCGTGTGAATGTCACCCTGACTCATGGCAAGATTATTTTACATCCCCTCAATCTACATTGAGGCGGGAGGGAGCAGGGTGGGGCGAGACCTCTGAATGAGAATCCTAACAAACACAGACACACACACACACACTGACGCGCACACACACACACACACACACACACACACACACACACACACACACACACACACACACACACACACACACACACACACACACACACACACACACACACACACACAATTCAATCTGATGATGGCCATTGGAGAGGAGAGTGTTGACCTTGTGAAGGTCAGAGGCGTGTGAACAGTTACATCCAACTACTGCAGGCTAGTGCTACTGACTCTCTCTCCCTCTCTTTTCCCTCTCTCTCTTTCTCTCCCTCTCTATCTCTCTCCCTCCCAGCCTCTCCCTCTCTCTCCCTCTCGCCCCCACTCTCTCTCGCCGTGCTAGCCCCAGCTACCTCTCATTACCATCTTCCTTCATCAAACACACTTCATTAGCACATCATCTTCAGCAGACAGATGGGTGGTCCCCGCAGCAGACCCAGCCGTAACCCGCAGAAAGAGACGCCTTCAAAGTCCGTTCAGCCAGGAAAAAAATAGAAGAGTCATGTGTACGTTATTAGCTGGTCTCTGATTAGGACCGTCCGCTCGAAGAAGATGAAAAATAAAGGAACATTGCTTGGAAAAATACTGCTTAATTGTACCGATGGCCATGCATTACAATTTCATCTGGAGCGATTATAGTCATTATGAAGTCGTTATCTCGGTGTCTGAAGAACATATGAAAGGCGGATGGTTACACTGGCTGAATAGACAGCTGTTACTGAAGATGTAAGTAACAGCAGTCTGGGGGGCAATATGGACGACCATGAAATTAAAATTCAACGTATAGTAATTACAATGACAATGAGCTTTGTTCGATGTGTCAAGTATCAATCTAACACTTGCCAGCCAGCGTTCATATCATAGCTAATAGGCAGTTGGCAGGCCAAGCCATGGGCTACAATTGCGCCAAACTATTCATAATCTGGCCCTTGTCATTGTGCTTAGTGCTTGACGTAAGAGTAACACACACATCACCTACATGTGGCCCCATGCAAATGAGTGTATTAGAGCAGACCTTGCACGGCACAGCGCGGCCAATAAATCTAGCCAGGGTGAGAAATGTAGCTTTTACCATGCGTGTCCAACCCCATCTATTTAACCTAATTACACACACCCCACCAGGTAATAAAAGTCCCCCTGCCATCAATTCTGACACCTCATCTGGGATATCGCAAAGGATGTCTATTAGGAACCATAAATCCTTAATAAAGTGATGTTCCTGGGATGCAGTGGTATAATAAGGTGAGTGTGTGCGTGCGCGACGCGTGTGCAGACACAACTCAGCTGAAGAACCTGAAGTATGTTCTCTGTTCCCACACCTGGCTGTGAGGAGTGGATTCACAAGTCAAGTTCAGGACACAGGAGGGGCTGTACAAAGAGAAGGACTCCCCCCCCCCCTCCTCCCTCTCTCTTCTTAGAGTAGAATAAGACAAAACAACACACGGCCGTCCCACAATACCGCGTCTGAGCCCTCCATGAGCCGGCGTTCTAAAGCCCCTCACTGGAGAGTCCCCAGTAGTGTTCCCTGTCACTCAGCAGACGGGGGGGGGGGGGGGCCGGTTCGGTCACGCCGCGAGGCAGGGGCGGAACGTGGCTGCAGGTGCCTTCACTCCCCAACCCCTACCCCCCCAACCACCCACCCCACTACCCCTACGTCACGCCTCTGGGGTAAAGTCAGCGGCGCGGGGATGGCTGAACGGCTTGCCCCAGAGCCGGCTGGAGGTAAACGGACGCGGGTGCGCGGTGACTCTGCCATCATCGCCTCCCGGTGCCTTTTGTCTGGGGGGAACCTGAGCCACACCTGACACCACTGGCCCCTCCACCCCACCACCACCGCCAGCACCGTCTCACAGTCGTGGCTGTAGGCACCGCCATGAGCGTATGGAGGGACAGGGGCAAACGAGGCAGAAAGAGACCGGGAGAGGGAGAGGGGGTGATGGGGGGAGAGCAATGGCTGGAAGGTTAGGAGTTCAACCGTGTGGATCCACTGCGAGGAAAGCTTCTGCTACGTGTTGATTCCTACTTCACTCCTAACCATGGCCTGACATATCGATTCATACAGTCCATGTTTGTGCTTACATTTCAATATATATGGGACGTAAAATGAGAGTTTCTGGCCGTGAGGGCACATCAATCCTAACTTAAAAGAACGAAAAAAACGCCACACCTGGAATCCGACTCCGGGATGTCATCCATGGAACTCGGCAGAAGGGCTAATCCATCACACGGGTGAAAGGAATGCGTGTGTTCTAATAAAAAGGATTACTCCATTACCAAAACACACTGGTTTCAAAGAACACGGCTCTGAATGCACAGTTTGGTAAATTGATTTATTATCCCGCAGAGGCCTGTGACAGTGTTGGTTTTTGGATAAGTGCAGGCTTTGTGTCATAAGCAATTGCTATCTCCAATGGCTTGGTGACAAAGCTGTGTTGAATAAACACGGCTGTTGTCACACTGTCACGGCCATTGTGGCTCGCTTTCCGAGGTGCCAACATAAGTTGTTGGTGATAGCTAAGTTTGCAACAAATGTTAAACGCAGGCACACAGATCAGACACTTGTGCACATTATAAACAACATGTATATGTGTGTGTATGTTTACACACACACACACACACACACACACACAGACACACACACAGACCCACACGCACACACACACAGACACACACACACCCACACGCACACACACACACGCACAAACAAAGATACCGAAACCTATACCCTCACAGAGACACACAGAGACACACAGAGACACACACTATTATATCAAGGATACAACCCCTTGCACATCTATGTACACATGGGCGCACTTTTACATTATGAAAATGACACTCAATTTCTATTCAGGTCTTTTAACCATTATAAAATCCCAACTTCAAAGCACCTCCAATGCAATTGCTGCCTCAGATACGTCACAAACAAGCCATGTTTAGAGAAAGGATGTAAATCCGAAAAATGGAAGCAAAAAAGGCTTTGAATCAAGACTTTGTTCATGGCAAACCATACATGAACAGCGAAAGATGTTTTGAATTGAACTTGGGCTTTTATCCAGTACGAAGGTCGCACGATTAGCAAGGCTTTTAGGTGATGCCACTTTACCTCCACCCCTCGCTCCCTCTCTCTCTCTCTCTCTCTCTCTCTCTCTCTCTCTCTCTCTCTCTCTCTCTCTCTCTCTCTCCTCTCTCTCTCTCTCTCTCTCTCTCTCTCTCTCTCTCTCTCTCTCTCCCTCTCTCTCTCTCTCTCTCTCCTCTCTCTCTCCTCTCTCTCTCTCTCTCTCTCTCTCTCTCTCTCTCTCTCTCTCTCTCTCTCTCTCTCTCCTCTCTCTTCCCTCTAAGTGTATTGCATGGCTGTATACGTGCGTGCGTGCATGTAACACCAAAACTCCCTTCAAGTAAAACTCTAAGAGGAACATGAAGGCCATTTCCACATGTCAACACCTCAGTATACAGCACACCCTTTTTAAAAATAGTCAGCGGAAAAAAAAAACATTTAAATTCCAGCCCGGAGTAATTAATCATTCAAAGGGCCAACATCACATCATCAAACTTTTTCTTAAATAGCCTCCAAAGGTAACTTTTTTGTTCTTCATTCAGTATCCTAACAAACAAACCTTCAGCCTGGCATACAGGCTGAAGCTTTCAGGCCTCTCTGTGAACATACGCATGTATGTACATTGAGGATTGTAATTGTGCAACCATGGACCAGCAATGACCGACGCAAGCGGCAAACTACTCCACACTGCCAGTCAAACACACACACACACACACACACACACACACACACACACACACACACACACACACACACACACACACACACACACACACACACACAACACGCACACACACACACACACACACACACACGCACGCACACAAACAGCCATGCATATGTATACACTCACTCAAATATGCGCACACACACACAGACGCACCCACCCATCCACCAACCCCCCACACACACACACAATCACACTCACACACACACTCACATTCACACTATACTGACGTGAGGGCTTCAGACATGTGTCCTGTAACACATGTGAAGCCGTACTGTGCTTAAGGACTGTGCATTCGCTGTGTGTGTGTGTGTGTGTGTGTGTGTGTGTGTGTGTGTGTGTGTGTGTGTGTGTGTGTGTGTGTGTGTGTGTGTGTGTGTGTGTGTGTGTGTGTGTGTGTGTGTGTGTGTGTGTGTGTGTGTGTGTGGCTGTTTGGTGACGTGAACAGGCTGCAGACAGTGGCCACTGGGAAATCAAAGAGCACTTTGTCATGCATCCTTAAATGTGTGACACTGTGTCCCCCGAGACACCGGCTGATTGGTCTATGAGGCATCGGAGAATGACGGGTGAGTGATGGCCATGTGGGATATGTGCCTGTGTGCATGTGTGTTTGACTACGTGTGCATCTGTGTGTGAGTGTGAGTGTGTGTGTTTGTGTGTGTGTATACATATGCATGGCTGTCTGTTGGTATATGTGAGTGTGTGTGTGTGTGTGTGTGTGTGTGTGTGTGTGTGTGTGTGTGTGTGTGTGTGTGTGTGTGTGTGTGTGTGTGTGTGTGTGTGTGTGTGTGTGTGTGTGGCGGAGGTTAGAAACACAGGACAGCGCTATGACATCTCTGGGTGCCGCCCTGTCACAGCCAGCTGCCAGCGAGGGGTAACTCAGCCATCAGGGAATCAGAGACGCTCCATCACTGTCCCGCACGGCCACACAAGCAGCTCACAATTATCAATTTACTTCCACAGTCATGATCGACCACGTTGTAGTCCCAAATAACATAACATATTCACCAACTGTTCCAGAGACCCAAACTGAAAACAAGTGATTATAGGGCCTTTTAAGTAGCCCGACGTCAAGTGATGGTTTATATCTTATAATGGTTATTGTTGCATTCATATATTTGCAAAAAATAAATACATGAAATTGGATGAAATTTTGATCTTATAAATGAACATATATCATACTTTACTTCATAAAGAAGTAATTTTATTCCAAAAATTCATAAATAAGTAATTTTATAATCAATATCATATTGACATCATTCAATATATATCATCATAGGGACTAACTGAGGGACGTCTGACACCGCGACCAGCGTCCTTGAACTTAATCCTGGAAGACGTGTGCGTTGATAACCCATCCTGAAACTAGGAGGACTCCTTCCAGGGACAAAGACCAAACAAACTAATGTATGAATCATCTAAGGCCCTACAAAGACGAGCCGGGATCTCAAGTCGACAGGGGGCCGGAATAATTACTGAACACGGCCCTCACATTTACTCTCTTAATTAGGCACTGTCATCCCAGGCCAGCGTCCGAGCGCGAGTGTCCGAGTGCGTGCGTGCGTGCGTGCGTGTGTATGAGTGTGTTTGTGTTTTTCGCGAGGAGTGAGGTCTGTTGTGAGGGTAGGTGTTTAGCTTTCTCCCCCAGGTCTTTGCATCTGATGGATGGTTACCAGCTCTCACCCCCAGAGAGTAAGAGAGATAGATAAAGAGACAGAGAGAGAGAGAGAGAGAGAGAGAGAGAGAGAGAGAGAGAGAGAGAGAGAGGGAGAAACAGAAGAGGAGGAGGAGAAATTGCGTTGCCATTGCCAGTGCTGTTGCAT
>OLKM01000811.1:0-40000 GCA_900291075.1 Melanogrammus aeglefinus
CAGGCGTGCCCTCAGCATTACCAGGAGAGGTTAATGGAGATTGCATATAGAAGCCCAGAATGAGGCCACACCTCTGCGTATTCCTTTAGGAACACAGGGAAGGTCTGGTGAGTGACCTTTAATCTAAGGACCTCCCTATCTCATTCATATCAAGCTAACTTTCGATAGGCATTAGGCCTCCACAAGATATAAGAAAGCCCATGGTCGACCCGATCAAAAGCCCTTCTCCGCTGGTCGAATATAAAACCATGAAAGGCCCAGGCTTCAGCTTATGATATGGACGCACTTGGTAATGGTCACGAACAGAAACAGGTTTCAAAATCGATAGGTGGGCAGTATGATTGTAATTGGTGGCCTATAGTTATAGCCTGTTAGACAGAGTAAGTTTTGATCCGCACAGGAGGGTAGACAGTGCGCAGAATCCCCTTTTTGGGCAACAAGGACAGGACTGCCCGCGGCAACTCAAAGGGAGACTTCCCTGTTCAATAGCCTCCTGGAGGACGGTAATGCAGGTCAGGCCTAAAAGAGACCAGAAAGCCTTATAAAAATTCACCCGACAGACCATCTAGACAAGCGACGGCCAGAGTTTGTTTGTTGCGCTGGCTGGGTGAGCTCACTATAGGAAAGGGGGTGCTCTAGACTCAGGGCTCCTCTTCTTTCTAAACGTGGTAGATCCTGCAGGAGCTCATCCCCGCAGCTATCTCACAATGTTCAAGCTCTAAACAGCTCTTCATAAAAACTCAAACGAAAGTGACCTGATGTCTGCGGATCAGTTGGTCTCTCTTCCACCAGGGGAGCTTGAGACACTGCATATGTTCCGTTTTTGTTGTTTCGCTTTTCCAAACCAAGAAGAAAAATTTAGTGGCCATCCATGTCTGCATAAAGCAAATAGCGGGCTCTCACTAGTACGCCCCCCTCACCCCACCCTCATCCTCACAGAAGAGCTCTGAATTGCAACTTACTCTGAGCTAGACAGGTCTCAAACCTGACTACCATCTATACCACTGGCGCTTAGCAGCTTATAATATCACAACACTAATCTGCGCTCAAAGACGCTTCAGTTCTGTTCTTTACACCGATCGGGTTGAATTTGCAGTGTATTGCTGAAGACAAAACAATCTGATCTGGACTTTCCCAACATGATCCCACACCACTTGCGTCGATAGGGGACTATCGTACTGTGCTTTATCTCCACCCTCCAGGTGCTATCCCAAAAAAGGTGAAAGAATCACAAACCCCTGATCCATGAAGTAGTCTACTGTTGAAATGCCCAGTACGGGTCTTCGGCCCTATACAGTGTGGTGGCAATTGACAGACAGTGACATAATTGGTGGTCAGACAGGTCCCATCGGGGTTGCTACTGGTCTTAAAAAACGTCCCTGTCCTGCTTTCTGACATAAATACGGTCCAGCCTTGCCCTGATAGCATGTTTTCTATTGGTTTTTCACCCAGGTTGTACTGCCTAGACCCTGGAATGGCTCTCTCCCAACATCTACCAAAGGCATGAAAGCAACCAAGCTCTCAGCTCATTGGCTTGATTGAGGGTGAGGCTCATCATGGTTTTCGATCCAAAAGTGTGGTTCCAGTGTGGAGGTTAAAATCCCACTGAGAAATAAGAAGATTAATCTGCGGGGAGCTTTTCAGTGCGGTCAGAGCAGTGCTTTAAAAACCTGATCTCTCCTGTACCTTGGCAAGGACATATATATTAAACAAAAGAAACAAGCCATTCATCTAAGGAGGCCATCAACCCTAAAGTAGGCGTCTGCCATTTATGTCCACATGAGACACTTTTGCAAGGTAGACCAGGAGGAGAAGAGTAGCTACTCCAGCGCTTAACCCTAGGAGCATGACTCAAAACACTGGCCCTTCCATTCCATTTCACTGAGGGCTGATTACTTGGTCGGAGTGACACTTCTTGTTAAAAAACAACAGAGACACTGGTTTAAGGTGAATATAGTCCAGTAGTGCGCTCTTTTTCCTTGCATTTCTACAGCCATTGATGTTTAGGGTCCAAGAATAATAGTGGCCCATAAAGATGGTAAGAAGACCCAACCGTACAAATTATGAACATCATTGGGAAGTAGGGCCTACTGTGGTTTTGACAGACTACTTAGTTTCAGCCTTACTGTACTCTGCAGTTTCTTAATGCGGAAGCGCGCTTCTGTATGGTAAGCTCTGACATGGTGGCATTCCGTAAGCAGCAGTGAGAGGAGAGGAGAAACCAATTATAGTCCGGAAAGAAAGGATGTAGGCTATCTTACGCTGACCTTTTGTGTCGTCCAGGAATTTGTTGAGTCTGGTAATAGAATAAAATTCTGCTTACCCTTTTCGACAAACTTCCCTGAACATCCATACTTTCCACCTGTACAGGCTGCTGCAACATTCTCCATGGTGATTTTCCTGGTACTCGTCCAAGAGTCGATTTCAGAGAATTCATCCTCAGAAAGCGCCCACTCCTCTCCAAAGAGCGCGTTCTGCGCCAGTGTTTTCGCCCCCGCCTGGCTCACATGCTCTTCGCATTTGCGCTTTTCCGCTGCTCCGCTGCTCTGCTTGGCTGGCTGGTTTCAGCTGCTGATACTAACCCGCCGAATCCGTGCGCGTCCCACCTCGCGAAGACCTCCAGCGATGCGGCGATCTCTAGGTCCTCCTCAAGGCGTCCCCCCTGAGCCGACGCGGCGATCTCTGGGTCTCCTCAGCGGCGTCCCCAAACTGCTTTCTCCTGCCATCTGAACGTCCCCTGTGCTCCAGCACTAGAAGGACGGGTGTCTGGGAGTCCACAAACAGGTCCCGGTGGTAGAGGTGGCGGACACAGGCGTCAGTAAATCCGCAACAGGTCCGTTGTTCATGGTGCGGGACCGGGTGTCTGTAGATCCGCAACAGGTCCCGTTGGTGTTGGTGCGAGGACCGGGTTTGCACTCACTCGTCGTCTCCCTGCTCCGTATTCGGGCATGATCCCCTGAAATGTTCCGTGTTCTCCACAGCGCGAAACATTTCATGGTGTTCGAGGAAATGTGATATATCAGCATAGTCTTTCCCCCCCTGCATCAGTTTGAGCAGCCACGTCCAGATCCTCTATGCTGTTCACTCAGACGATATCATGAACGTTTGCAATCTAAAGCTCTCCACATGAAACCAACTCTGCTTTTTTAAAGCCGACTAGGACCGGCTTATATCGGGTGCCGTTTGTTTCCGTATCTGGAGAGGATCCTCTCCAAAGATCTCATCTTCGAAAATAAGGGGGTTACATTGAGAGAAAAAACCCTCTTTGGCAGGGGACGATAGAGGGCAAAACCTTGCACAAATGAGTCCATAATAACAAGCCTTCCTCGATCAATCTATCCACCAGAGCGGTTTTCCGATAGGAAAAACACAAATGGCTTTATTCATACGGGATGCGGATCTGATGTTCTTTCCACCACCGATTACTTCGCACATCGCCAATAAAACATCCTCCACCGTAACCGAGGCGTCCGGCACGCACCTACAGCCATGCCTGGGAGTGAGTACGATACGGGGCTTTGCGGAACGACTGTCGTGGCATTCTTGCCAAATGTTTGTTTGCAGCAAAACCGGCTGGCGATGCGACCAAGCCGGTCCAAACACGACTTTTTAAACAAAGTTAACAATTTCTTTAGACGCTGCTTGTTAGAAATAAATATAAAATAGAAAAATAAGAAAAGACGCCAAGAGTGGCAAGAGAAAATGGTTGAGTTTCTCAAGGTGACTCACATGTAATTAAAACTACATGGAACATCACAACGCCGGTGAGGGCGCATTTAAAAATAAGTTCAGGTACACACACACACAGAGAGAGAGAGAGAGAGAGAGAGAGAGAGAGAGAGAGAGAGAGAGAGAGAGAGAGAGAGAGAGAGAGAGAGAGAGAGAGAGAGAGAGAGAGAGAGAGAGAGAGAGAGAGAGAGAGAGAGAGAGAGAGAGAGACAGACAGACAGACACACAGAGAGAGAGAGACTAACAGACGTTTTAAAATAAGCAGAGGTACCAGTGACAGCGGCCCACGAACCGACGTAACAGAGGGAGATGGAGAGAGATGGAGGCAGGCTGGCCTGTCTCAGCGACAAGACACAGACAGACAGACACAGGGATAGAGTTGGGAGAGATTGACTTGGACAGTACCGAAATCAACCAATATATATAATATATATATATATATATATTATTATATATATATATATATATATATATATATATAATATATATATATTATATATTATATATATATATATACTATATATATACATACATATATATAACCCTATATAAACCATATCCAAGGCTAATCTTGCATGAGACGGCAGGCCCTGTGGCAGCTCCAAACAGTTCAATGGCTCCCACGAATTACAAACGCTCCAGAGGTTGGCACTGCTGTCAATAAAACGCTGACTGCACGTCACTAGGTGCCAACAGTACAGCCCTCCGTTAGGTTGGAGCACTAGAGTGTTAAATATCTCCCTCCATCTTTAAACACCCAACCCGTCTCTCTTCTCTGAAGATAATCCCGCGCCCAGCCCATGACTGAGAGACCATGACCATCTTTAAAAGTCTGCCTGAAAATGAAAGACACATTGGTCCCAGAATAATTAAATGACTGTGAATCCTTTATAGCGATAAGATAGCTGTAGGCCTATTTCAAAGACATATGGAAATGTATTTGATATTAAATCCATTTCATCGATTTTACTAAATGTGCCGTGCATATCTCAAAGACACTGCAAAGCTTAAACAGTGAGAAAACAATTCATATATATTCAAAGTACTGTAACGCAAATTGTATTCAGCCCAATTCACGTCCAGAAAATTAGCTTCACTGCCCGGTGATGGGTGATGGATCCATTCAACAGGAAATCAGTCAAACGAGAAATCACAGAGAATAGCATTAGCTCCCCCGTCCCCATGCTGCCAGGCTAACTGAGTAGCAGTTTAGCTCTCCTTCGGGTACATGACTTATTCATCACATGTGAGGTGATTTCAAAAACATTATGAATCACAAATCGCATCAAGGAACAAAGGACGGGAAATTGAAGGTAACTAGATTCGATTTACAATAGGAGGTTTCAGAAGGGCTAATGAATGAACGGGGGAAAAGGGGTCAATCCTTTGCGGGCCAAGAATCACTAAGACTAAGACTTTAAATCTTGATTGAGTAATTGATTGATTGATTTATTGAATAATGAATTGATTGATTATGTTAACGAAGCAGAAAGGTACTCGATCCCAAGGTCTACAGTGTGCTTCTTGGGATCCCATCACGCTTTTACCGCCTACCCGCTCCTAAATGTGTGTGTGTGTGTGTGTGTGTTTGTGTGTGTTTGTGCTCATGAATCTGTAAAGTAATCTTGAGTGTGAGAAAGGCGCTATATAAAATAAACATATCATTATTATTATTGTTAATATTATTATTATTAAGATATAATCTCATCGAAGACGATTGGGTAAAAAAAGATCTGATCAATTGATCGAACAGTAAAAAAGTATTTGACTAAATCACTATTAAGTAATCTAGTCATAATCATTTTCTCATCATTAGACCAAGAGAAACAATCACACTATAATAGGTTATGCTTCACTATTTGATCTGGGACAGCGAGAGCCATCAGAAGATGTCTGTTGTCGAGGAGACAACCCTGGTTAGGTGGTTTTATCCAACAGTCCCAACAAACAAAACCCTTTATACTCCAGTCTGCTCATAGACTTAGAGACTGAGGGACTGAGAGACTGACACTTCGAGACCGTGACTGTTAAATGTCCTGTTCATGAGCACACTGATGAGTTTCAGATGGAACCCCAAACATGTTATTTCTTCAACCCAACGGTTGCAATGGACTGGCTCTGTGGGAGATGAAGTTATATTGGTGCTCACAGTTGACAGTCTCGTTCTGGGTACATCCATGCAACAGGGAACCGAGCACTTCATCTCGATACAGATGTGAATGCTTAGGCTGCGTTGCAACCAGTTAAAGAACACCCCCACCCTTGTGGGTTATTGAAATGTTTCTTTGCACTAATTACACTGTCTGAAGTGCAGCCACAACACTATGCCTGCTTCAGTCTGTGAGCATGCGAAGGGGGGGGGGGGGGGGGGTGTCAACACAGTAGATTTGTTTGTTTGTGGGCACTTTTGGAGAAAAATACCAAGCCAGGGCAGGTAGCATAAAAATTTGTTTAAAGAAAGTACAGCTATGGCAGCTTCTAATCAATCGTTTGGAATAGAATGGGCTTAAATTATTAGCAAAATTGGCCAATTTTGGAAGGCTAGTGCTACGCGAGAGGGGGTGAGTTGAACAAAAGTTTTGGCTGATTTAAATCTCAACAAAGACACTTCCACCAATCAACCTAAGGAAACCAGCGAAATCCTTAAAAGATTGAATAATCTAATATGCTGCACTTGCAAACTTTCAGAAGTGTTAGTCCGTTGTACAAACAAGTCAATAGCCCGCTAACTCCCTCAGCAACCACAGAATGACATTTCGTTGACTTCTTATTAATGGAAACCAGGGCAATTTGCTTCAAGAGGAAGGGGATTCTTATTTTAACACTTGTAAAAAAAGATCTGGGGAAAAAAGAGCCTTTGTTATGGAATCGATCAACTGTTTAACCAGACGGTACACCGAGATAAGTGCTTTTTGCCTTTTTCCGGTTTTAAATTTGCAATGCCCTTTACCATGAGATATGTTGGTCCCTCATGCCTCTATGTTCTCCATTTTGTTTGTGCTTTGATGAGCACAACAGGGGAGAGGAGATACTCCCTCTGCTTCACTCTCTGCCAGGTTAGTCTTAGCAGAACTATTGTGTTAACAGAGATACCAACAGAAGGTATTCTATGAACACGATTCACATGGGGGATCATTTATGTTTACCTCAGCACGGGCAGGAAGACACAGAGGATGCAGCCTGTATCCCAAACATACCGGGTCATTAGTATTCCTGACCTGCCTCGTCTTTGGAGAGAGGAGCAAACTGCTAACCTCCACATAAACATTGGGGAAATGATGCAGGACACGATGCAGACAGGAAGACTCAAGTGGAACCATGGTGCCATGGAGGGGATGGGCTTGGGCATTAACATGCCACAGAGGTTCCATCTCTCCCCGCAGCCTCAAATCAATGTACGGGAGATTTAAGGTCAATGAAGTCGAGGCGTTCCTGTTTCATTTTTTTTTCAACTAAAACGTTTTCCTGTCTCTTCCCTGGATATTAACTGAGATGAAGGGACATTGGTCATGGTTGAGGCAAAGGTAGAGTTGACACAACTCCTAAATGTATGCAACAGAAGAGGCCAAAGTACAGTGCCTTGTGGGACGCCACAGGTCACCGAAAACATCTTGAATTGATAAATGAGGTTGGTGAGAAAGAGGTAGATGTGAATGGGCTTTTGTCATGCAAGCCATGATAGAAATGAAGGTAATTTAGAGGGGTACCACAGCAAGCCACTCCTATCTGAATGCAACCCCAGAGGCTGCCAGAGCTAAGTAGTATAACAGTGGTAATACCATGGATGGCTGGACAGGGTGTGGGGAAGGAGGTAGCATGCTGCTGCCCCTCTGGGTCTTCAGTCAGTTAGGCTGCGTGGACAGATGGCCGATGACAGCAGTGGTATTCATTGTCATGGATTGACAAATTGACGTATTATGATACAAAGCTGGCAATCTTTTTTAAACTAAGCAGTGGACAGGCTATGGTGAGAATGAGATACATTTTTGTAGAGTTGAATTAATAAGCAGATCTTGTAATTAATATGATACAAAGGAATATACTTTTTGTTTGTATACCAATGATAACAATATAAATATTAATAATAATTAAGAATATTTAATTGTAATAATATAATAATAATGGTCAAAAGTGTGGATTTGGATTAATGATTCTATTAGACCTGAATATTTGACACTAACCCATTAGTATGATTGTGGAAAGGAACAGGAATCTATAGTGAACAAAGTTATTTTAAAATACTAAAAATAAAAAAAACTGGCTTTTGTTGGGGAACATTTCTAAACTCCCTCTTCTGGAAGGGATACAGAAACATAAATATACATGGGGAGTTCAGAGATATGCTTAATAAAGCAGCAGACAAAATCCCTCTTTTGTTTGACTAAGTGATTTTTGTACTTGACCTCTCATGCACATTAATGCGTTTAACATTTAGGACGATTTGAAGACACAGTTCACTGGAGAAAATACTGCATCATGCAGCTCTCTTTCAGACACAGAGTGGGAGGTCCGGTCATCTTTATAATCAACAGCTGGCTACCAGGAAGTCCCCAAAAGAAAAATAAGTATTTTCAGGTTTCCTGTATGTGCTCTAACCCTAACCCTAAAGTCATTGACAATTTGTAGTTTTCTTTTCATTCCCAAATTTCCAATATGAGATGAATAGAGCAAAATGTTTAATATACATTGCATTTTTTTTTTTTTGCCATAACACCAGGTCGTACTGGGTTCAATCCTTCAAATGTGTTCTCTACATTTCAAGTCCATTTGTTTGAAGGTCTCTCAAAGTGTGCTCTGCTGGGTTCCAGTCCCAGTCAGTGGGTGGGAAATGTCAGACGGCCGTGAAACGCAGAGAGAGAGAGAGAGAGAGAGAGAGAGAGAGAGAGAGAGAGAGAGAGAGAGAGAGAGAGAGAGAGAGAGAGAGAGAGAGAGAGACAGAGAGAGAGAGAGAGAGAGAGAGAGAGAGAGAGAGAGAGAGAGAGAGAGAGCAGAGAGAGAGAGAGAGAGAGAGAGAGAAGAGAGAGAGAGAGAGAGAGAGAGAGAGAGAGAGAGAGAGAGAGAGAGAGAGAGAGCGAGCGAGAGAGAGAGAGATCTCTTCACCCAAGAGGACGGCCAAATTCCTCCTGAGGGATCAAGTGTTAATCTCATCTCCACATCTTTGTAAAACCAGCATGTAAATGTTCAAGATTTCAACATTAAATAAGGACTCGACCACCCAGTACCATCTTAATGTTTAAATAACGAGGGGACGGTTGGCGGAGCATGCTCCTGTAGAGCGTTAGTACCAGAGGGTTAAGGGGAAGACGTGCAGCTCTTCATGTAACTGATCCACTGCCCCACTCGCCCCATCTGCAGTACAGACGTGACCAGACGCAGACCAAACTCAGAGGCAGAAGTAAAGCAGAGGGAACCTTTGCTTTTTCTCCAGACTTCACCATGACCACCACCAGCGACACCATCCTCTTCGCTGAGGTCACCGGTTCTACCAACTCCACACCACCATCACCATCACCTCCACCCCCACCATCACCACTACGTCTCTACTGGTGGGGAAAAGGAATACAACGCAATGGCGTTGGACCAGACCGAGGCGTCTCTAGGACTACGGTTGCAGATACGGCTAGGGAGTACGGCGTAATACATACAGCCTGATTCGCAAAAAGGGCCGCACAGACATTAATCCCAACTAATTGTGAAGTAATTAGCCTGTCCCTGTGGTCGTTCATCACAGGAGCGGGCCTGTGAATGCCAGCCGTGATTCTCTCTAAGCAAACAACACACAGGAAGAAGTTTGCGGCGGTTGAATCACGCGCCCGTGAGAAATCCAAACAGGGTAATTGGAAGCATTAAGTGACTGTAAGCGTGTAGGAAGCCGAAAATGAATCATCCCCTAATCTCTCCAGCTGGTTGAGATGCGACACTTGGCCCCGGCGGTGAGAGGAACGAGGGAGGTAGAGAGACAGAGAGTACGAGGGAGAGAGATGGAGACAGGGAAGATGGACGGGTGATGAGGAGGGGGACAGGGGGATGAAGAGGGAGATACATAGACAGACTTAACGACAGACCGCGATACTGAATATGCAAAGGCCCTTATCCTTGTTCCTTGATTTAAAAAAACCCGGCGTCAGCTGTCTCTTTTAATGCTCAACCTAGGAACCGACCTCTCGAGGCTCAACCAATCAGAAGACAGAGAGCGGAGGAGAGAGCACAACAGAGACAACGCTAAAAGAAAGAGGAATGAGATTAATGGAGGCGATTACAGACGGATGGCGATCGTTATGATGTTAACCACGCTACTGCCCTTGTCGATACTGCTTATCGATCCGGGATGTTAACGGCAATCTTCTCGGCTCTTCAAGAAGAAAAAAAGGACACTTTAACAGCAAAAAAAGACGTTGCTTCACTTCTCATAATGTATCGGCTTCTTTCAGTCTAACAATGTTTTGAATGAATAACTATAGAACTATAGAATCTACAATTTTGGAAAATATAAGTGTAAATGCATGAATTAATGTTATTAACATATTTACAGCAAAATAACAAACAGTAGCCTCGAGCAACAGGGATGGGGTGTGAATGCAGCTGAGCTGCAAAAAGGCCTCAAGCGTTATTTCAACAGTTGTCATTAATATTTAATTCCTCCAATACCAATCGGATATGTTAGAGCTAATCAATACCCTGGCTCCGGTTTCTTAATAATTTAGAACCAGAGCCCCTTAACCAAATGGAGGTTCATTCAAGGCTCGGTGGGGATAAACAGAGAAACAGAGGAACAGCAAGGCCGATACACAGAGAGAGACGTAGGAGAGAGAGAGCAACATGGGAGAGAGAGAGAGAGAGAGAGAGAGAGCGAGAGCGAGAGAGAGAGAGAGAGAGAGAGAGAGAGAGAGAGAGAGAGAGAGAGAGAGAGAGAGAGAGAGAGAGAGAGAGAGAGAGAGAGAGACATCTCAGAGTGTACTCAAGGTGTAACAGCAGAGAGAGCGAGAGAGCGAGAGCGAGAGCAAGAAGGAGAGAGAGAGACGAGAGAGAGAGAGAGAGAGAGGAGAGAGAGAGAGAGAGAGAGAGGAGAGAGAGAGAGAGAGAGAGAGAGAGAGAGAGAGAGAGAGAGAGAGAGAGAGAGGAGAGAGAGAGAGAGTGTACATCTCAGAGTGTACTCAAGGTGTAACAGCTGTCATCATCTGAACCCCTGAGTATACTCCTGAGTTCTAGTGGTTGGGGGGTTTGACTCACAGCTGAAAGCTTCTGGATCTTGCCCTCGCACTTCACAGGCGTTATATAAGGTTAGGGTGGCAGGTAGGGAAAAGGTGCCACATCCATACAGTATGTTACAAGGTCGGTCGGTCTTTTATCCGGTTTGGCTGCAGAAACACGAGGAATCAAAAGCTGCAGTCACTTGAGGCCAACCTTTAGATGTTTGAATTTGATTGTGGATGACAGAAGGCTTGTAAATGTGTTCACTTCACGTGTGTTGGGTTCAGACTTGACTACAGAAGCAGCTGGTCAAAGAACAGGAATATTTATCAAACACATCATTAATGAATACATCGGTGAGGCATAATGCAATACGGATTTGTAATGCTCATGTCCTCCTGCTCTGCGGAGTGACTCATGCGCTACGGATCCGCTGGCCATACTAATTTATTCACATTTCAACCGAGCTGTTGAGAAGGATTTATTGGTCACAAATACTGTGTGTTCTGTTCACCAGCATTTTCAATTCCTCTGCTGGCAATTGAGTTTCTATTTTGTATCTTCTCACATGGTGCTCTTCCACGAATGTTTGGAAAAAAAAAGCAGAGAATGTTGGTCCCGGTACTGAAAGCCTGTTCCCTGGACCCAATTTTAAATGTAATGACTTTCCTTTTAAACCACGCTTCAGAATCAAATGTTTTTGAAGAGGACTCTTATTCATTTCCTGTTCCTGATCATAAGGGGTTGCTTGACAAACAATCACTCCCTCTCAGGGATTAAAACTCTTTTGACAATCACTAGCGATGTATGGAACCATCATAATAAACCACAAACCTGTCCTCCATGACAATTATTTCAACCCAGTGTCACAGAAATACGTGACACTGTCATGTCACGTCATTTTATCTATTCATTCCTGATCTGGGACACGTAATTAAAAAATTTTTTTCGTGCCAAAAGCACAAATTTCAAACTTATTCTAAAAAGAAGAGATGAAGCAGCTACCCTTTTTTTCCGTTGCGGTTTGCCTACAGAGCCGCACACCTGCATTAGTTATATCTGTGAATTGTCACAATTTCTCAGAATTAAAGGTGAAAGTAGAAACAGGTGGCGAAAAGCTGTCATATTGTTAGAAATTTGTGCCTTTGGCACGAAAAAATTGAAATTACGTGTCCCAGATCACGAATGAATAGATTAAATGACGTGACAGCGTCACGTATTTCCGTGAGACTGGGTTGATTATTTGCTACTATTTAGTCATCTAGCAGACAGTTTCACCCAAAGCAATGATCAGTGAATGTCACACGTCATAAATGAGCAAGTGGGGGTGTGAGCTGGGTTGTTGAAGGATGCCTACAGGTGGGCTTAGGATGTGGGGGATCAAACCCAGTACCTTCCCACTAGGTCAAACATCTTAACCACTACACTATCTTCTGCCCCCTCATGACGATTCTCAATGTCTCAGGTCTCAGTCTGCTCTACTGGCACCAGCCGAGTTCACCCTGCCAGCCAGCCTGGGACCGGCTGGGGATCTGTTCAGCTGGAAGATTTGTGATGTCACAGATTAAACCAACACACAAGGCACACACGGTTTGTTAATGGTTACGATGGGGAGGGGGGGCTTGCCAAGCGCAGTCATCCCTGCCAATTACCCCCCTTGTTGACTGCACCCACCTTGGGTCGCTCTCCCACCTTGAGAAACGAACCATTACACCTCTCTCTCTCTCTCTCTCTCTCTCTCTCTCTCTCTCTCTCTCTCCCTCCCCCTCGCTCTCCCTCCCTCTCTCTCTCTCTCTCCCTCTCCCTCTCTCTCTCTCTCTCTCTCTCTCTCTCTCTCTCTCTCTCTCTCTCTCTCTCTCTCTCTCTCCTCTCTCTCTCTCTCTCTCTCCTCTCTCTCTCTCTCTCTCTCTCTCTCTCTCTCTCTCTCTCTCTCTCTCTCTCTCTCTCTCTCTCTCTCTCTCATATGTCCAAATGCACACTACTCAACAGACCTGTAAACACCTCACGGACAGTTTGAAGTGAGGCGGGCCGCAACCAAAAACAATCCCTACATAGACAGCAAAACCCTCCAACAACACCAAGGAACAAACACAATAAAAAACAAACAGCAGAACCGAAGCCAAATCAAATAAAGCCAGTGGAGACACTCTCTCCAGGCACAGCTGTCCAGAAGCCATTTTGACAGGTAACTGGAGCCGTGGAGGAACACACACCTCAGCAGATCGGGGGACAGCGTTTACAGGGGAGAAGTGATGTTCATAACCAACCGTGAAATGCGATCTCTGCTCCTCACCCTTACGTCTTTACACGATGACAATGCAACCATCGGAAAGGCTCCCCTGGATCTGTCTCTCTCTCTCACGCAGGCGAGCACTCGGGTCGACACGCACGGACACACGCACGCACACACGCACGCACGCACACACGCACACACGCACACACCTACGCACGCACGCACACACACGCACGCACGCACACACGCACGCACACACACGCACGCACGCACGCACACACGCACGCACACACGCACACGCACGCACGCACGCACACACGCACGCACACACGCAGGCACGCACGCACGCATGCACGCACGCACACACGCACACACGCACGCCCAATTCCAATTCCAATAGCTGTTCCACACAATGTGTGTGTGAATTAAAGACATCTAATCTGACTCTGAGGCACAACTACACATCTCAAGTGTTGTTGCTCAAATAGATGACCACAAGTTTGATAAACAACGGTGTTGTCGACGAAAATGTTAAAACCCAACCAAAGACACAACAGATTTGAGCATGAGAAGAGGGAGGGGGTGTGTCGTCAGGGAGCCTTCTACCTGCCAGAAGATGGTGTCGATGGTGCTCCCCAGGAATCCCTCTCTGGTCTCAGACGACAGCAGCTTGGGTCCAAGGATGGTCATGAACTCCTCAAAGTCCACCTGGCCGTCACCTGAGGGAGGAGCCACATCAGTTCACACAGTATTACGTTTCAGGGCCGTTTTAAAATAATTCAACGATGGGAAATACCTTTATTTTTTAACGTGGTGTGTTATGTGGTTTTATGTCACATGGCAGACCAATGACTCTATTCTTTGACATGTTTTATTTAAATGAATACAAAAACGCAGTTAAACTTAAACTATTGAACACTTATTACAGAGTTAAATACAGAAGTTAACTTCTGTATTGAGTATTGTAAGTAGCCTATATGACGAAACTCCCTGAGCCCCCACAACACTAACAGTAAAGTGACCTGAAAAATAAAGAGTAGAACTCGGTCACCTGACCTGGTGGAGGCGGTGACCGTGGCAACCGAATTTATCATTGATCGCCTCCCTGCACATGAATATGCAGTTCTCCGTGCTCGTCGGTGTGTGTGTGTATGTGTACGTGTGCGGATGAATGCCTGAGAGTATGTATGTTTGGCTGTAGCGGCACACGCAGGTTTGTGTGTGTGTGTGTGTGTGTGTGTGTGTGTGTGTGTGTGTGTGTGTGTGTGTGTGTGTGTGTGTGTGTGTGTTGTGTGATGGTGTGTGTGTGTGTGTGTAAATGAAGGCCAGGGCAGGAGAAAGTGCGGAGATCATGGATTGCAGGGAGGGGATATAAGGAGAGCGATAAGAAGGGACAAGGTGTTCATCACCAAACACACCCATCCCTATTCTTATTCTGAAGGTGGTTCCCAGAGTGGGGGTTGGGGCCTGCAGCAGTGGCAAACACACATATCTAATTAGAGGTCAAAATGAGGACACATTATGCTAATTTGTGCTTTTTGTGCACATTTCAGGATTTCTGAATGAGATGGTTTGAAACCCTTTATTTAGAGGTTGGAATACTTCTCTTAACCATTGTTGTAAGTGTGACGTTCACTGTATATAGTGTAAAACACTGTTGAATAAAAAAGGAGAATGATTTAATACATTTGTTAGCCCACCTTAACAAACGATTAGATAGCATATGATATTCTACAGCCGTCGCCAACAGTTCAAGGACACTTCACCATGAGCCAGTCTCGGAGGACAGAAAAACAGAATGAACATCGATTGACTCTTTGCTCCATAAACCAGCAAAAATAACAATATCTGATTGAGCAGACAAAGGCACTCACTCTAGATTAAGACCATGGCGAAGAGCGTGAAGGGCACACAAAGGTCCATGGCTATCACACCGACACACAGACAAGACCAACAGATAACCTATCTTCCTCACAGTGATCGGACGGAGATCTGGCCACTGCGGGTGGCCGGCGATGGATGTACGGAGGGGAGGGATCGGTTCTGAATGGCAATGCTTGCTGAGATACAGTCACAACCCTCGAACTGGTTCCCCATTCAGCTGCTTAGCCTGGCAAGCTTCCCTTTGAAGCTCCGCTCTTTTGATCAACGCTCGCCTTTTTTTTTCTGTAGCCACCGTGCGCGAGGAACATGAGCGTGCACGTGACTACGATCAGGAACCCGCCTACAAAGAATTTCACTAAGTTGAACAGCGGCCGTCTTCATAGAGATACAGACAATAACGATATCGCCATAGCAACAGGCTGGACCCCATTCCGAGCGATTGATGAAACCAAAAATTGACTCTTTCCTGTCCTTGCCAACCCCTATAAGGCGGAAATAAAAAGATTCTGATGGTTTATTAAACCTTTTTCTGTGTTGTGAGGCCAGGGGAGTTTTAAGGTCGCTCTGGGCAGCTCTGCCTACCCTTGACGATTGTCCTTAAGATTTCTTTAAAATGTGATTCCATTATGTGTGAAGGGCATATAAATAATACAAATAAATATCCTGCCCTTCGTCAATTATTAAAGCTGTTAAAATTGCTGGGCATGTATTCACAAATCAATATCAATATTAAATAAAGCAAAATGTTCTGTGGTGTTGCTAGAACAAAGCACAGGATTGCTTGGTCCTTGTCTACAGCGAAGGCTAAATTCCTAGTTTTCCTTCATACATCGCAGGGGTTCACCGATGTTCGCCTTGCGGGTAACGTACCGTAAGGAAATGTGAAAGGTAAAGTGATAATACATTGGTGTCTACCCTATTACTATTATTCATGCTAGATTGACTTGGCATCACAGTGATGTTCTATTGATGATAATGTATGACTATAGAAGAACTTAACACTGGTCCGGGTGGGTTTACGGGTGAGTAAACCATGATAACCGTCTCTCCTGACTGTCATAGTGCCAATTCTGCCCAAGAGCATTTATCATGAGTTTGTCTCCGAACAAACTAAATCAACAACAGTAGAACTGGAGTGAATGTTTCTAAAGATGAAAGTGCAGAATCGGCCTGTCAGTCATTTACACAAATTATATTGGTATTGGTTGCAGAGGCTTTCGTGGAGCAAGGAGGGATGGTTTTAGTGCTCTGAACACCCAGACCGGCAAGGTCTTGAACAGAATGTGACTACTAGCCCACTTTAAAAGGCCAGCGTCTTCTCTCACCTCTCTCACTTGAGCTCTTACTTCTCTTCCTACTGCTAGCATTTCATGACCTTCAACGACACTGTCTTCTCTCTTACTTACAGTCTCTCTCTCTCTCTCTCTCTCTCTCTCTCTCTCTCTCTCTCTCTCTCTCTCTCTCTCTCTCTCCTCTCTCTCTCTCTCTCTCTCTCTCTCTCTCTCTCTCTCTCTCTCTCTTCTCTCTTCTCTCTCTCTCTCTCTCTCTCTCTCTCTCTCCCCCCCCCCCCTCTCATTAACACAGAGGACTGCAGGCTTCTGGGCAGAATGTACTACTTTAGATTCAGTAATGTTTATATTTACAGCAACATAAAGCATTCACTTTCATCTCTTGTCTGAGATCTCTCCCCCGCTTCCAGTCGTTTATGCAGAACAAATCGCCTAAAATGGCCGTCAGAATGAGAAGGAGACCGTGTTGTTAGTTCACACGGCGCAGGAGCTCGGGGAATCTGTGCAACCAAAGGTGACATAATATGTTACATAAAACTGCCAAACCGGACGCACATTATAAACATGTATATGGGCCAACAAAGGAACCAGAACTACAGCGGACCTCAACAAAGATATCAACAAAACGGAAGCCTATCACTTGTCATATTTAATGTTTAAGACCCTTAGGACTGAAATGTATAAAGGCGACCTTGACATTGAAATTCAAAATGTTCCATTCGGAATCAAACACCAGGGTGTCTTTTGTAAGTAGTCAGTAGGTAGAGGGGCTCAGGAACCAGAATCTCTGAAGGAAAGGCTTCAGTGAGAACGGTATTCCCAGCCAATGGTTTCCAGGTTCGATCCCCATGTCCACAGCCTAAGGCATAGGCATCCTTAAGCAAGATGCCCTCACTCCGGCCCGCTCCTATAATGACTTGCATCTAAAAAGGCGCTTTAAGTTGCATGGGATAACAGCATCTGCTGAATGACTCCTACATACTTAGGGAGTGACACAGCGTGCCGGTCTAGGCAATCTGCATTAAACACTAGATCTTCCTGTCACTCTGGGAAAAGCCCAAAAGCCTTTAGCCATCTCTCCTTCTCGCAGTGCCTCACATTTACATAATGCATATCGAGGATTGTGCCAAACACAATTCCTCAAGAGGAAATCATATCATGATATAACTTATAATCCTATAAGGAAGAGATGGACTGCTCTCGGTGTCTGTGTTCATCAAAGCCAGAACCAGACCCAGGTTCCTGCCTGGTGGAGCCACTGGTGTCGCAGCACATTTGTTTATATGAGGTCGTTGGCTCGTGGGTAGGAGACATTAGGCAGGTTTGTTTGTATGCACCCGACATTTCAATCTAACTCTATCTAAACCGTCGAACTTTATACCTTGTACTTCATACCTGCGACCCCCCTGGAATCCAGTAATGCAATGTTTCCTCGCTGCGGGTCTGGATTAATCTCCAGCTCTGTCTGTGTTTTCCCTCTATGAGTGAGGCGTAGATACCTGCTGTATGATGAAACTGAAACTGTGTTTTTGAATCAATTCTCCCCCCTGATCGGCAGATCGTAATCATAATCACACAGCTTCCCCTCTGGCTTCACTCTCCCTGGGGACTGACTGGGTACATGCTGTCTATGAAGCACACACACACACACACACACATCCATGGGCCACTTGATCATCACCTCAACGGGGAAAACAGCCACACGGGTGTGCACAGATGTTTCATGCGGCATGTGTGGTGCAGGCGAGCGTGGAAATGTGTGCATTCACGTTCGTTCCAGTTGATGAGCGTTGCATCTCTATCTTAGAAAATACAAACAGGAAATGGTTTTCACGCGTGGAAGAACAGTGTGTTTGTTTGTGTGTGTGTGTGTGTGTGGATAGGTGTGTACATACTTCAGGCATGGTTCAATGTATGTTTGGTTATGTCTCTGGAAGAAGCGATTGTTTGTTTACCTAATGGTGCGTAGTGTATGTCATGTCTTGTGTTTCAGGCAGGCAGACCAAACACGTATTACTATAGGTATTGATGCACTTGGTTTAGTATGGGTGTGATTGTTTTGGCATGTGGTGAGTGAGTGAGTGAGTGAGTGAGTGAGTGAGTGAGCGAGCGAGTTAGCAAGTGAGTGAGTGAGTGAGTGAGTGAGTGAGTGAGTGAGTGAGTGAGTGAGTGAGCGAGTGAGCGAGCGAGCGAGCGAGTGAGTGAGTGAGTGAGTGAGGGCGTTGATATGGGATGAGTGTTGTCATGTGATTGAATTGACATACAGTGATGTATATAACGTGTGTGCTTGCGCGCATGTGTGTGTGTTGTGTGTGTGTGTGTGTGTGTGTGTGTGTGTGGTGTGTGTGTGTGTTGTGTGTGTGTGTGTGTTGTGTTGGTGTGTGTGTGTTGTGCTCACCGTCCATATCTAGTCTCTGCATGATGATGGCCAGCTCCACCTCACTGGGCATGTACCCCAGGGAGCGCATGGCCATGCCCAGCTCCTGCTTGGAGATGAAGCCATTCCCGTCCCGGTCCAAGACCCGGAACGCCTCGCGGATCTCTGCGCAACACACACAGGGAACATGCTCAGGAACACACGGGAACACGTTGGAAACATCTCTCTCTCTTTCTGGAACACTCACCTATACTCTTATCGTTATGTCTGTGTGTATGTGTGTGTGTATGTGTGTGTGTCTGTGTGTATGTGTGTGTGTCTCTCTCAAGCTCTCTAATACACTCTCACTTCTACTCTCCCGCTCTCTTAATGATCGATTTGATCATGCTTTTCTGAACACTAAATTACTCTTTGCAAAGACATTAAATGCAAGAGCAAAGAAGAAGCAAATATCAATAAAAAGTCACAGTCAAACAACTCCTATAAACCCTCACCTTTTCTACCTCTCCCCCCCCCTCTAGCCCTCTCTTACCCTCACCCGTCTCCCTTCACCTGGTTCTCCCTCTTTCTTTCCATGGACAATGTATATAACAAAAACAAAATGTAATCTCTTTTGAATTATTTTACAACTTGTAATTCTGCTGCTGTGAAACCCACTTTCACCCTCTGGGAACCATAAAGTGTGTTTTATCAACAACCCCCAACTCACAAAATCTATTCAGCTCCCTATCCATCGCTCTCTATATTTCTCTTTTCACCTCCCTTCCAGTTAAAGTCCTGTTGTGTTTGAAGGCTTGTGATGCCCTGAGAAGAATACCACCTGTGTTACTCTCTAGCCTCACAGTGCCTTCTCTCTCCCTCTGTGGTGAGGGATAGGGGTGTATGTGTGTGTGTGTGGGGGGGGTCTCTCCTTGGGTTTTACGGCAAAACTTTTTAAATCTGTTGCTCTTTCTCTGCCAATCATCATCATCGTCCACACTTCCCTTCCCCCTCTCCCTCCCTCTTTCACTTTTCCCCACGTCTTCTCCTGTCCATTCATTCATCCACCCGTTCTCCTACCGTCATCCCTCCCTCTCTCCCTCTTGCTCCCCACCCTCCCTCGAAGGGTCCCGAGTGTGTGATGTGGTTTTGGGCCTCGCACTACTGCTTTAACGTGATCAAGCCCTGTCGTCAATTCATAATCTCCCTCTCCCTCTACAGCCACTCTCGCTCTCGTCCATTCACCCCTGTTCACCCAACCATCCATCCATCATCCATCTATCATCCATTATCAATCACATCATCTTTCCATCATCTATCCATCCATCCATCCATCATCCATCACATCATCTTTCCATCATCCATCCATCCATCCGTCTATAATCTCTGCTTTTGTGATAGTCACCCAAAGTGACTCGGTTTCTATCTCAAGTGTTTTTTGATGGCTTGCACTACAACAGGATGTAGTCACGTTTGTGGTCTGTGGTCTGGTGACTATACTGACATACGCATTAAAATGTGTATATTCATACTACTAATATAAGTATGAACTATATAATACATTTCTAAACAGATACTATGGAGATTGCAGCCTGCAAAGGCAGTATATGTTACCTGAAACACAGAGTGTGTTGTGTAAGGTGTTTATAGATGCTACCTTGACATAGTAGGTTTTAAAGTGCCTTAGTCCAGAGAGATTGAACACAACAAGCAAGCCCAAATAAAGCCTGGCCTCTGGCTAAACACACACCAGTGCCAAGCTATGAATGTTGATACTAAGTGTGTGTGTGTATGTGTGTGTGTGTGTGTGTGTGTGTGTGTGTGTGTGTGTGTGTGTGTGTGTGTGTGTGTGTGTGTGTGTGTGTGTGTGTAAAGACAGAGAGAGAGATACAGTTCGAGTGTGTGTGTGTAAAGAAGAAAAGATAGTGTGTGTGTGTGTGTGTGTGTGTGTGCGTGCGTGCGTGCGTGCGTGCGTGCGTGCGTGCGTGCGTGCGTGCGTGCGTGCGTGCGTGCGTGTGCGTGTGTGTGTGTGCGCGTGTGTGTGTGGGGGTTCCCTATGAGGGGCCGTATAGGCCATAATTCAAACTTACCTCTCACACACACTACTGAAAATTAAACCTCTCACACTCACAACTGAAAACCTCTCACACACACTACTGAAAACCTCTCACACTCACTACTGAAAATTAAACCTCTCACACTCACTACTGAAAACCTCTCACACACACTACTGAAAACCTCTCACACTCACTACTGAAAACCTCTCACACGCACTACTGAAAATTAAACCTCTCACACTCACTACTGAAAACCTCTCATACTCACTACTGAAAACCTCTCACACACACTACTGAAAATTAAACCTCTCACACTCACTACTGAAAACCTCTCATACTCACTACTGAAAACCTCTCACACACACTACTGAAAATTAAACCTCTCACACTCACTACTGAAAACCTCTCACACACTACTGAAAACCTCTCACACACACTACTGAAAACCTCTCACACTCACCACTGAAAACCTCTCACACTCACCACTGAAAACCTCTCACACACACTACTGAAAACCTCTCACACACACTACTGAAAATTAAACCTCTCACACTCACTACTGAAAACCTCTCACACTCACTACTGAAAACCTCTCACACACACTACTGAAATCTCTCACACACACACTACTGAAATCTCTCACTTCTCACATACCAACCCAGTCGCCAAGAAAAAACGTTGACGGTGAACGTTTCCATGAACGCGTGGATACGTCGCATTTCAACGTAAAATAGCGTGTTATACCTACAGTATCCACGCGTGCCGCTGTGGAGGCGATATTTTTCTGTGAAAATGGCGGACATACGTTTTATTCTGGGTGGAAAATATGATATTTTAGCATAGTTACACCATTAAAAGTGTTTATGCAAACATTTTTAGCGAGAAATGTGCATTTTACTTTCATAATCGTCGTTCGGCGAATGTGAAGGATGTTTGGTTTGATAGTTATGACGAAGAATATTTCGTTCGACTCCACATAATTATACTAACATGGTTGATATGATGTTTGCTATGGACGCTGAAACCAGCAGCTCGCATGCCGTTTAAATCATGGGTATAAAACCATTGTCATTGCTGGTTATGTAAGGGATAATGTACGGTGGCCGACAAGGGCCAAACGCACTGCAACGGCCAAACGCGTCTCCGTTAAGGAAAACAGCTTCAAGTACAGAAACGATTCAAATGTACAAACTCAAACACAAGTCTAAACGAGGTGCAAAAAGAGAAACGTGTTGCAAATGAAAAAACGCGCTGCAAAAAAGAAAGACAAATGCAGCATCATCAAACGCGCTGCAAATAGAGAAACGATGCAGAGCAGCACAAACGATTCAAACCAAGAAACCTTCTTCAAAAGCAAAACGCTTCATAGCCGGTCACTGCTCCAAACCTGCAGGGGCCAGGGGGCGCTCGGGATGCAGAGAGACAGAACAGCTGACTGAACAGCTGACTGAACGGTGTTTCAGCGGGAACGGTAATGTGATTTTTATTTGATTATATTTATATGTTATGTGTTATATCAACTGTACAACACACATTACACGTGACGTTTTTTTTAAATTGTAGTTTACATCAGACTCTACAAGGCTGCACATTTGCATGTAGATTAGCCTGCTTAATCAAATGATTAGAGCTTGATATAAGCACCCGTTATAATAAAAAGCCCTCTTATCACAGTCTTCCATAACATACTACAGCTACAGCACGACACATTAGGTGTTATACTTATTAATGACAGCAGTTAACTTTCAAGCAGTCATGAATGATCTCCACCTTTTTAATGTAGGCTACTATTAAAGCGGGTGCTTATATCAATCTCTAATCATTTAAGCAGGCAGGCTAATCTACATGCAAATGTGCAGCCTTGTAGAGTCTGATGTAAACTACAATAAAAAAAAAACCGTCACGTAATGTGCGTTGTACAGTGATATAAACATAACATATAAATATAATCAAATAAAAATCACATTACCGTTCCCGCTGAAACACCGTTCAGTCAGCTGTTCAGTCAGCTGTTCTGTCTCTCTGCATCCCGAGCGCCCCCTGCAGGTTTGGAGCAGTGACCGGCTATGAAGCGTTTTGCTTTTGAAGAAGGTTTCTTGGTTTGAATCGTTTAGTGCTCTGCATCGTTTCTCTATTTGCAGCGCGTTTGATGATGCTGCATTTGTCTTTCTTTTTTGCAGCGCGTTTTTTCATTTGCAACACGTTTCTCTTTTTGCACCTCGTTTAGACTTGTGTTTGAGTTTGTACATTTGAATCGTTTCTGTACTTGAAGCTGTTTTCCTTAACGGAGACGCGTTTGGCCGTTGCAGTGCGTTTGGCCCTTGTCGGCCACCGTAATAATGTATAGAACGCCGGCCGGCTCACGGAAATAGGTGACACTGTCAACGTTATTTAATCTATTGAAACGTGATCAGGTACACGTATTTTCTAAATGTTCGTGTCAAAAAGCACGATTTTCTAACTCATGCATATCAATTGGAAGTATTTGTCACTAAGCACGACTTCCATCTAAGGTTCTGTCCGGGAGCGTTCTCCCTAATGTCCCTTAAGGAGCTCAATACAGAACATTTATTGTTAAAAATTGTCTGTGATAACTAAGAATATGACCGCTTTTGGCCACCCGTTTCTACTTTCACCTTTGATTCTGAGAAATTGTGACAATTCACGGATATATTAAATGCAGGTGCGCTGCTCTGTAGGCAAACCGCTTTCGAAAAAAGGGTAGATGCTTCATCTGTTCTTTTTAGAATTGTATGTCTTGATGTTTTATCTAGCCATCTATTGTCTTGTTTTTGAATGTGTGAATGAAAGTCCGCGTCGATGCCTCGCAAGTCCAGTGTCGCGAGCGGACGTTGCCATGACATCTAGAAATCATACCGTATTTAATGGGTTATTATCATTAATATTGATGTGTAGGGGTTGATTATAACTCGTGAATAATATTGTTTATTATACCACGGTCTCGTAACGTTTTATTGAACATATCGCAAATACGAATTCGTTCTCAGCCTATTTTTTGCCATTTATTTACCGTGTTACTATGGCAGAATAAAGGATAAATGTGTGGCGGAGGGATGACGTATGTTGGCCAACCCGGAAGTGAGCGTCGCCCTGGGTTCCCTTGACAACAAGCCAACGGGTTTTTCCATTGGATTTTGGATTGTTGCAGAAAACTTTGCATTTTTGAAGCACCTTCTCAAAAACTGAAAATAAATAAATAAATATAAATAACCGTGCTCCAAAGAACGAAATGTAAACCATTGCATCCTGAATGGGAGTGTTTCTCCGATTTTTCCCCGACGCTTTTTCCCCGACGTCACTTGTCTGGTCATGGTTGCTATGTTTGGTGGCTTATCGACCGCCCCCTCTAATCCTAAAAACCACGCGGCAAAGGAGCTGCCGTCAATTGTATGAGTGAATGCAACCCTGGTCCGAGTGCTTTCCGTTACAGTGAAATGCTTTCCGTTTCAGTGAAATGCCTTCCGTTTCAGTGAAATGCCTTCCGTTTCAGTGAAATGCCTTCCGCTTGCAGTGAAATGCCTTCCGTTTCAGTGAAATGCCTTCCGTTGCAGTGAAATGCCTTCCGTTACAGTGAAATGCCTTCCGTTTCAGTGAAATGCTCTCACACACACTACTGAAATACACTTACACACACACTACTGAAATACACTTACACACACACTACTGAAATACACTTACACACACACTACTGAAATACACTTACACACACACTACTGAAATACACTTACACATACACTACTGAAATTTGGAGATGGGTCTGGCTGTATTTTATGTTTCAGTATATTATTTTATTAATGCCTTGATGATTTTTATTATTATTAATTATCATTCCTTATGATTTAGATGGGCTTATTTATTCTAGAAGACTAAATTTAAAAAAAATAAAAAAGAATACAAATATTTGTGTCAGTATATTATTTTATCAATGGTTTTGATGATTTATATTATAAATTAATTATTATATTCCTTATGAATTTAGAAGGGCTTAAGAAGACTATATAAGAAAACAGTTATAATATGTATATAATTATAATTAATATTTAATTTACAGTCCATGAACACTTCTGAATTATCTGCATTTCTGCATAGATGGCTAGCGCAGAGGAAGGTTTTCAGGAGAGAGGTTTAATTTTCAGTAGTGTGTGTGAGAGGTTTTCAGTAGTGAGTGTGAGAGGTTTTCAGTAGTGAGTGTGAGAGGTTTTCAATAGTGTGTGTGAGAGGTTTTCAGTAGTGTGTGTGAGAGGTTTTCAGTAGTGAGTGTGAGAGGTCTAATTTTCAGTAGTGTGTGTGTGAGAGGGTTTTCAGTAGTGTGTGTGAGAGGTTTTCAGTAGTGTGTGTGAGAGGTTTAATTTTCAGTAGTGTGTGTGAGAGGTTTTCAGTAGTGAGTGTGAGAGGTTTAATTTTCAGTAGTGAGTGTGAGAGGTTTTCAGTAGTGAGTGTGAGAGGTTTTCAGTAGTGTGTGTGAGAGGTTTTCAGTAGTGAGTGTGAGAGGTTTAATTTTCAGTAGTGTGTGTGAGAGGTAAGTTTGAATTATGGCCTATACGGCCCCTCATAGTTCCCACTCCTGCTGCCCTTAAAATGAGTTCTGAAAACTCTGTAAATCTCGTAGCTTATCGTTTGTCCATCATACACGGTAAAAAGGGGCAATTACTAAAGGACCAATCACAGCAGAGATGTGGATTGATTGACTGCAGACTATATAATTGGCTGAAATGGGAATGTAGTCTAGTAAACTTGAATATTGCATATAAGCTTGACTGTGAGTATGGATGTATACGTTATACTGAATACTGAATGGCCAAATAGTTCAACAAAGTAATGAAGATTTAACAGATCAGCCACACGTTTCTCCTGTCGATACAGAATTTCTGAATACTATATATATATATATATATACATATGTATAAATATAAATTTAATCGACGTGTGAACACATTACTGACCACATTGCGGCCGCCCAATGTGCTGTAGCACTGCGAGTGAAATTGATATCGCATTTCCCCTGTCTGCTCGCTGTCACTATGGCGTCGCCAACGCGCCTCTCAAAAAAAGTACACAGTTGAGTCAGCAACCACTGGTTCCCCGCCGCCCGCGTGAAGCCCAGTGCGCGCTGAAGCCAGTCAGCGGGATCCACTGATGAGCTCTCATAAACGCATGTTTCATAAATGTGCGAGCACAGAACAGAGGGAGAGGGAGGGAGGGAGGGGGAGGGGGAGAGTAAGAGAGAGAGAGAGAGAGAGAGAGAGAGAGAGAGAGAGAGAGAGAGAGAGAGAGAGAGAGAGAGAGAGAGGGGGGGAGGGAGGGGGGGGGGAGGGGGGGGGGGGGGGGGGGGGGGGAGAGGGGGAGGGGGGAGAGGGGGGAGGGAGGGGGAGAGGGGAGAGAGAGAGAGAGAGAGAGAGAGAGAGAGAGAGAGAGAGAGAGAGAGATTAAACTGAGGGGGCAGGGGACAGAGAGAGGGAGAGGGGGGGAGAGAGAGGGAGAGAGAGAAATAGAAAACAAGCAGAGGAAAGGAGTGAAAGAGAGAGCAGAGGACAGAGAAAGAGAGAGAAGAGGGAGGAAGAGGAAAAGGGAGAGAGACAGCTTGTGTATTTTTTTTACATCTCCAAAAGACCTCAATGATTGCATGGCATGCATGAGCACACTTTTGAACACTGAATAATTTGAGACTGTGAATGGAGTACATGGCTTTCTCTCCAAAGAGCTACAAAAGGGACGGTTTGGCGGTCTTTATCATGCGAGTACAGAGACACAGAGACAAATCCAATAAACTTCTTATTTTCTGCCCTGTTCACACTCTTTCCCGTTTCCCTGGTCGGCCATTTTAAATGTTTTCCTTAAAACTAACAAAAGATCTGTTGGAAGAAGATTAAAGTCATCGCTCCAGGTGGTTCATTTCTGTCAAATAATAAAGATATTGGACTTTTTTCATATGATGATTTTACAATCCATGATCTTTAGTTTGGTGTTATTTGTAAAAAATATATAATAATTACGTTAGGGTTTACCTTGTATTTCATGAAGAATGCTTTTTACTTGTCTGCGACTAGATTGTATGTTCATTTAATAAAAACAACAATCCTCAAAACGTTTTATTGGTCTGCTTTTACACTAGACAAATGAACCATGATATTCCTGTTGAAAAACAATTTCAACTGTCACTTTTCAGAAAATGCCTGTTATAAAACACAGGAATCCCATTGTTAAAAGGCTGTCCTGAGTCCTGAGATGTAAATACAATTAGTTTGGTGTGTGTGTGTGTGTGTGTGTGTGTGTGTGTGTGTGTGTGTGTGTGTGTGTGTGTGTGTGTGTGTGTGTGTGTGTGTGTGTGTGTGTGTGTGTGTGTGTGTGTGTGGTTCTGCATGCTACAGAGCAACTTCCAACGGGCCCTTGAAAATGGCCCCCTAACCACAGCCCCTGCTTTTCACTGAAGGCCTCAGCTTCTGCTGCAGAATACACACAAAATCACACACACTCAAAAAAAAAACACGCACCTGCACACACACGCACACGCACACGCACACACACACACACACACCACACACACACACACACCACACACACACACACACACACTCACACCACACACACACACACGCACACACACACACACACACACACACACACACACACACACACACACACACACACACACACACACACACACACACACACACACACACACACATGATAATGATAGATGTCACATAAAGACAAATATGTAAACACATACACACTAAAAGAATAGTGCTCGCGCGAACGCACACACACACAGAGACACACACGCATACACACACACACACACACACACACACACACACACACACACACACACACACACACACACACACACACACACACACACACACACACACACACACACACACACATATATACAGTTGAAGTTTAGAAAGTAAGTTAGAGTTATTGTATTACTTGAATACGAATATTCATTATGTAATAGAGTCATTAAAAAGGCCATCACAAATGTACAAAGGTGTGTTATAACCGTTGATTATCACACACCTGCACACGTACACACACACACACACACACACAGTTCAAAGCTATAAAGATGCATCCCTCGTCATTCATCATACACTTTAGGGGTACTCGCAGGAGTAAATGAAGTGTAGAGTGTGTCCCACATGTGTCCCGGAGCTGTTTTAATGGAACAAGGGCTCTGAGTGTCTTTATGTTTGCATGTGGCTTAAGCTACACACACAAACTGCTCCCTGGAGTCCAACACAACACCATAGGACCGAGAGGGAGAGTCGTTATCAAAGTTCAGTTTGTTCACCGAAGGGATTGAAAAACTGGGGCAAGCACAATTCTCCAAATTGTAAGTTTTGTTGTTGTTTGAATACAGAATGCAAAACATGCGGTTGTGTATACTGTGTAACCGATATGGAACAATATTGAACCAACCCAGGGTGGCTTATTCCTGTTTACCCGCAGTTACCAACCATTAATGCAAATCACATATTTTCATCCATAACGTTTTATCAACTTAATCAGCTAATTGTTTAAGCGTGTGAAAGTACATTTCTGGTTGATAATTGTATGTGACCATTGTTGTAAATGTTGGATTTGTTATAAATTGAACTAGGGCTGAAAAATGGCAGCGGTGTCCATTGTTGAAAATGCACACCCAATGTTATTGACCAATCAGGATCAAGTCGGACATGAAACCGCACATAGAGTAAAGAGGAAGCAGACAGTGGGGAAACTATTAGGAAAAAGCTTAAGAATATGAGGAAGAATTTAGTTACCTATCCCCAGAAGATAATGTACGTTTTGAATGAGAGAGGGGGGGAAGGATGAAGAGATAAAAAGCTAATAAAAGACACATAGAAAAGCAGAAGAAATAAACAAGGGAGGGAAGAAGGAAAGGAAAGAGGGAGAAGGAAAAGGAAAGCAGAGTTCTTTGTTAAGGTTCTTCTAACAACCAGGAGTTTCTCAGAGTTAGTTATCTACTGAGATTTCTTCAGAGGCCCTCTGCAGTGCTCTGTGTGTGAGCTATTCACTACGAGCCAAGCCAACCCCCCCCCCCCCCCCCAGAGCTCTCTATTATTATCTTTATGATCGCACTGCCAGCACCACACCCAAGAGATCACTGGGTCTCCTGATGTGTTTGTTTAGGATGATCACTAAACAGCAGGAGTCTTACAAAAACACTGATACAGTATATATGCTTGCATATCTTAGCATTGTGTTGTTTATTTGGTTGTATATACCGTACATACATACAGTACATTTCAAAGACCTTTGGAACTGAGGACAGTAAATATGTAGTGTATGAGAAAATAGGTTCTAAATGTATGAAAAATAGGTTCTTCATGTATGGCTATATGTCGCCCACACAGCCTGGCTCAACATCTTACTGGGAAAACAGTTTCTTAATTTTCCTACAGAGCCGTCTTGAGACAATCTGGTGTTGTTATAAACTCAAATGTTGAATATATATTTATTCCTAAAAAGACTAAACAAAAGAATACAAATCAAAATTGCTGACTTGCTCGCACGTATGTGATGTGCCACGGCACATGAAGAACCATAACAGTGGGTCGGTATAAAGGCTAGGGATTTTATTCGTAAATCAACGTCCCTTTCCAGCAACACTGTCAAACAGTAGTCCTGTGTTATATATACGCCTTCCCAAACGACACTATTACGACGCTGTCAGAGCTGTGATCAAGACGTAAGGGCCATTCATGTTTTACTTCCTGTCTCTACAGTCCACACTGGGCTCTGTTCTGCTGAACAAGACACTACGGTACAGCAGAACTCCACACCATTAAATCAAATAACTCAAATAACTACAGCCCGGGTGTCGGGCAAAACAGTTGAACATGCAGTCCTGGAAGGAATGATCAATAGATCTGCTGCTTACGATTATAGAACATGACCTAAACTGCGGTGGATGTTTTGAAGAGTTTGCCTTTCCTGGGCTTCTTAAATCCTAAGAGGAGCTTGAAAAAAATGCCCCCCGCTCGTCAAAATCCTCAATATCACGCTGCAAGAGGCTGTGGTTGAGCCGCTTAGCACATTGCTCACATATTTTCTGTCTTGGAAAACCAAAACAAATTTATTTGGCGCAGATGTCTCCACATCAAAAGCAGATCAAATAAAAGTATTAAACAGATTTCGGACTGCCAAAAGACACAAGCTGTAATAATGCACCTAATGGAATGAAAATGTCTTCCGTTTATCCAAACTGCCAACAGTTGGCGGATCCGAATGGGATTTAGCCGACCTTAAGCAGATCTCTTTGGGCCAGAAAACGCATTGTTTTTCATATTAGCCTCGCGGCGCATTCAATTGGCACGTATCACCGTATGAAACCTATGCATATTAAAACAGACGAGCGGCGACCAAAGAGAGCGGCTTGGTTATTACAGTGAGCGCGGCCAGCCTCCAATCTGCCTTCCAGACGTCTAATGTGGCGTCGCTGGATTAATAAGAGGACAACCCCTCACGGCAGGCACTCTCTCCGTCCGAGCTCAGACCCCCTCCCGACTCTGGGAGAGAGGGGCTTTCATCAACAGGGCCGGGGGTGATAACTCTGAGGTCGGCTGGATAACTAAAGGGACCGCGGGAAGCAGAGTGTGACTGCCGGCGTGGAGATAAGCGAGGACAAAAGGAACAAGGAGAGCTGGCGCCGACTGGCACGGTGCCGTCGGGTTAGAGAGGCCGTGCGCTGGTGCTGCTGGGTTCTCCCTATACTGCCCCACCCCCCCCCCCCCAACCCCTACCGAGGTTCTTAGGGATCTGTGTGGGGAAACACACACACACACACACACACACACACACACACACACACACACACACACACACACACACACACACACACACACACACACACACACACACACACACACACACACACACACACACACACACAGGTCTGCCAACTGACTACCAAACAGCCGACAGAGTGGGCACAATCGTCAAAAGAGAAAAGACAAATGGCTGTCAGGTTACGGCGGTCTGAATTGAAAGCAGAGTCGATGAAAACGTGTCAAGTCTCACTATATCTTTCTTGCCCGGGCCTTATGAGAGAGGAGTCACATTTTGTCCAGAGGAAAGCCATAGCGTCATTGGTAGGGGCCCATATTTAAGCACCAGGTGTGAGGCTGATTCGCCCTAACAAACTATGGTGCCCTCGCAGGTGGGAGTGTCCCCCCCAGACATACGGTGGGTGGATGACTAATCACCCTCAAACCGGACGGTTAAATCAGCCAATCGGTATAAGCAATAGCAAAAGCAGAGAGAGCACCGTTACCAGAGGTGGAGTCTAAAGCCCAAAGCACAGGGAGCTCAAATGCTGGTTCATATTCTGAAGGGTGAACCAAAAAGAGAAATAAAGTCATGTCACTTCTAAACGGAGCAAAGCACACAGAGCCGGAAAGTAGCACGCTTCAAATGCGAAACAAAACGTGGGCTCTGTGCGCTTTGGGCTTAACGTTTTAAGATGTCTTACCACCCAGCTCCTCCACAGAGATGCTGGCCAACACGTCACTGTCGGTGTCCGACAGCGACTGGCTCAGGTAGTTCCCCTTGTAGAGCAGCCCTGCCGTCACAGAGTGGAATGGCATCTTCTCCCTATTGGCCGGGAAACAGGAAATGAACAGGAAAGGGCTTAGATTGGACCAAAAGGAATGCGAATGCAGCCGTTGAGTTGTAGCTTACTGTTTGGCAGATGCTTTTATCCAAAGCAACTTTGATTTAAGATGCATGTCATTAAGGATATTTAGGACAACTGTGGACATTGAGGATCAAACACACTAACTTTTTGGTATGGAGGCCATACAAAATCCTTCCCCTTATTAATTATGGTCTCACACAGAGTATCTACAGGCATGGAACAGAATAGTTGTTCTCCTCAAGAAACATGAAACTTTGGGGAAAAGTCAGTTTCGAACAATGCCAATCATTTAGCAAGTGCAAAGCAATTGTCGTTCAGGAACTACTTTCTCTTGAGGAATGCCCATATTCAGTTGTTCACCACAGACCATTATTCCCCATCTATTCTCCTGCATGACGTTTGAAGTCAAATTGTTCAAACAGTTCTTTTATTTATTGAAACCAATTAGTATTTGCAAACGTCAGATCTACATAGTAGATGATAATTAAAAAATAATTATAGATCGCAGCCCTATTAAAGCACTGGAGAATTATGCTAAATCTTTCAAATTAAATCTGGGTTTCATTTTGTTATAATTTCTTCAGCCACATAACAGCATGAAGTGGCACAAACCAGCAAATTAGGAAGAAGGGTTATCCTATACCATATCCTGTGCACACTACAATATACATACTGGAATATGGGTCCACCGAATATGGCACGGACATAATACTATTAAATATATAAAGTGGAAAGAACGGCTGAGTAATATACATCAATACATTCTAGATACTGACACAAACAGGTCATACAGCATGTCTGGTTCTTGGCAGATGACAAATAATGTGTATGAACAGATTACACGATAGCTTGTAAGCCGCACGCTAGTGCTACCCAGGAGCAGATGGCATTATATGCCCAAATTATCTTGTATGTGAATTGCGTGTTGAAATATCAACTGGTGCAGATGCTACACCACCCCACACTTAACTTGTGGTAGCTGGTTTTCAAGGTTGTTAATTTATTGTATCAAAAGCAGTGTTTTCCAGAAGAGTCAAGCAGTGGAAAAAAAGGTATTCATTAGATATTGTAACCGAAACGCAGGTAGGGGCATTGGTGTTATTGACAAGATTTCAAATCCCCTGGAGTATTGAGGGAGAGATGGTCATGTTATTTGTTTTTTCATTGTAGAAAAATGTGTTTACACTCAATGCATGTGTCAAGAGTATTGATTTGACATGTATCCCGCCATTCAGGTAGTGCCATTCGGCGGCTGGTATTGACCATTTTCCCAACGACACCCAGTCCTAGGAGTGAGGGAGGGTTGATAACGCTGTAAAGTCATTAAAGTACACCTCACACAACTCTCTGATCTACACTTGCCATCTGCTTCCTCGGTCTTATCTATGATCACTGAACCTCTCCCATGATAAGCACTCCTAGGGCAGACACATTTCCTAATACACCGTGTCAGGATGTTGTATTTAAATATAAAAAACATGACCTATCCAATCACCTCACAGCTGTCAGTTTTCATCTCCGACTGATTGCCTGTCACACGACCCAATCCACCAGCCAGGGATGTGAGGTCTGTTGCCAATTTGTCTCGGTGTCTGATGCAACCAGACTGTTAATCACATTGATTACAATAATTGGCTTCTAAGTTGTAATCCATATGTAATGTGCATGACTTCCATGTGCTACCATGTTGAATATATACGTTGATTTCTGGAAGTTATGTTCTCCAAATGAGTTTGTTATTCAATGGGAAGGCAGACCAACAGTTTGTGATTGTAAGCCGTTATGAAATTCTGTCATGTTTTCAATCTCTGTGCTCTCTACAGGAGACGTTTTGTCATATTATTTAAGGTTCTTAGAAGTGTTTGTGTGTCTGTGTGTGTGTGTTTGTTTGTGCGTATGCTTGAGATGTTGTGCCATCGTAGCCATGGCGACCGTGGGTGATGTCATGCTTGTCCGTTTGTTCTCCAGGTGGTCGCAGTCGCTTCAGCTGTGCGCGTCTGATTGCAAGCGCGACGTTCAAAATGTCTGCTTCTGAACAGAGGCGGGAGTACAGTGCAAAAAAAAACAACACTGCCGCTATTCAAGCTGCATCATAACCAGCTCATTCAAACCATCTCAGAGACAGTTAGTTATTTACCTTCAGCCTTACTAATTGAGGAAGCACACCAGCCTAACCACACGCACACCAACCTCAACATCACACACACCAACCAACCTCAACAACTCACACACACACACACATAAAGCATGTCAACCAATCACAAGACCACACACACACACACACACACAGATGCGTGATAGAGTTAATCAATATCATATTCCATCCACTTACAGTCCCTGCAGTGAACCAGTTACTAGGGGAATCTAATGGAGAGAAGAATAGCACAAATGATTTTCTGTGGGTCTGACTCACTGTGTTTAATACTGCAGGAATCTGATCCGTGCAATGAAACAATGAGATGATGGTGTCTCTCGCCCAGAGACATGAGGACTCTCTCTCTCTCTCTCTCTCTCTCTCTCTCTCTCTCTCTCTCTCTCTCTCTCTCTCTCTCTCTCTCTCTCTCTCTCTCTCTCTCTCTCTCTCTCTCTCTCTCTCTCTCTCTCTCTCTCTCTCTCTCTCTCTCTCTCATTAGATCTGATTAAGCTTATGGAGGTCTGAACTGAACACACTCACCCACTCCTTTGAGGGCGGGGGGGTGTAATTACTGGCACCAAGACATCCTAGAGAGGCACCGAGGTGAGTCCCATTCAAACTGAGTTCCCCTCTCCACATAATCCCTGGTCAACGCAGAACAGAGCGCTGCAGAGATCAGGGGCTGACTCATGAAGCTTGAACTCTTGATCCAAACTTTATGACTGAACTCTCTCAACACTTTCTGCTGAAGTGGGAGATTTAATCCTCCTACTTATGCTGCTGTGAACGGGAGGGAATGCTCAGTAGATGCTCATTTAAATACATTAACTAAACAGATTTAAAACAAGGGTACGTAAACAAATATTCTGTGCACGCAGTTGGCTCTCTGCGTAAGATGCACATGCATACTCAGTTAAAGTTTATGCCAAATCAACAGTTTTCCAGAATGCTAAATTAACAGCGAGGGCCCCCGGGAAGGAAAAAGTTATAAGAAACGACTGCTGGGGGGAGGAGGGGGCAGGTGGTCCTCCATGTCCACAACTCTACACAAATTTATGAGGGGCCGTTTAGGACATAACTAATTGAGACACTCTCACACACATACCTATGAAACACTCTTACACTCACTACTTAAACGCTCACACACTCACTACTGAAACACTCACACATACATACATACTCTTCTGAAACACTTACACATACATATGAGAAACACACACGCATACATAGATACCTCTGTGGCATATACACATACATATGAAATGCTTACATTCATACAAGTGAAACATTTATACGTATCTATCTGAAACACTCATGCAAGCACATATTTGTATAAATGTTTCAAATATATGAATATGTTTTTCAGTTATATGTATGTATGCTCTTACATGAGGATGTGCAAGCGTTTCACATGTAGTATTCATACCAGTAATTTCAGTAGTGACGGTGAGAGCGTTTCAATAGTGAATGTAAGAGTGTTTCATAGGTATGTGTGCATGAAATTCCAAGGTCAAGGTCGGCATTTAAACCGGAAGGCGGGAACAAAGAGTGCATTTTGTGCATTTTTTACAAATAAAGCCTCCAGACTGATCAAAATAATTAAAAGTTGCACCTTCATATTCATATTCAATAACACAAAAAACCTGAAATGTTCAGTCACGCTCTTCACCGTTGGCTTTAGAAACCGGCACTCTTTGTTCCCCGCCTTCCGGTTTAAAATGCCGACCCTTGACCTTGGAAATTTTATGCACACACATACCTATGAAAACACTCTTACATTCACTATTGAAACGCTCTCACCGTCACTACTGAAATTACTGGTATGAATACTACATGTGAAACGTTTGCACATCCTCATGTAAGAGCATACATACATATAACTGAAAAACGTATCCATACATTTGAAACATTTATACAAATATGTGCTTGCATGAGTGTTTCAGATAGATACGTATAAATGTGTCACTTGTATGAATGTAAGCATTTCATATGTATGTGTATATGCCACAGAGGTATGTATGTATGCGTGTGTGTTTCTCATATGTATGTGTAAGTGTTTCAGAAGAGTATGTATGTATGTGTGAGCGTTTCAGTAGTGAGTGTATGAGCGTTTCAGTAGTGAGTGTAAGAGTGTTTCATAGGTATGTGTGTGAGAGTGTCTCAATTAGTTATGTCCTAAACGGCCCCTCATACAAATTGTGCTTTTCTTGTTATGTTGGTTGTTTATCTATCAAGCTTTATCAAGCTACTCAGACATTCAGCAAACTATCCACACTCTCTCTCTCCCTCTCCCTCTCTCTCCCCCCCTCCCTCCCTCCTTCCCTCCCTCCCCTCTCCCTCCCTCCCCCCTCCCCCCCCTCTCTCTCTCTCCCTCTCCCTCCCTCCTCCTCCCCTCCTCTCTCTCTCTCCTCCCTCTCCCCCCCCCCTCTCTCTCTCTCTCTCTCCCCCTCCCCCCCCCTCTCTCTCTCTCCCTCTCTCTCTCTCGCTACCCCCCTCTCTCTCTCTCCCCCTCCCTCTCTCTCTCTCCCCCCCTCTCTCTCTCCCTCTCTAATGAGGTTGTCCATTGTCAGACAGGTTCTATAGGTCATCAGGTGACGTTGCCCCTGGCTCGGTCCGACTCAATTAGAGCACAGAAAATAAACTAAACCTCTGCCACCACCCTGTCTGCTGCGCCTGTGGGTAGGTGTGTGTAGGTAAGTGTGTGCGGCGCTTATGTGTGTGTTTGTGTGTTTCTTAGCTTGTGTGCATGGATGTGTTTGAGTTCATGTCTGTGTTTGAGGACATTACAATCCAGAATGCATTGAATGCAATGCAATGCAATTCCGTAATAACAACACAACCATAATAACTGCAATTATAATAACAGCCAATTAAAACAGCTCTGGAATGGAGATAATTATACAGTTGACATTTAGAGGTCGTTTGCTCGCTAATGGCAACGCAAGTAGTCGCCCATGAGTCACAGTGACATGCTAGCTGTTCCTGTACAACAGATGGCTGATTTCACTGGCTGTTCCGGTCCAACAGGACAGGACAACTAGTTGGACAGTTGCTAGCATCTCCTGCCCAGCTGCTAGATGCTAGAGCTAACATCTCCTGTCCGTCAGCTAGCTTAAAAGATTCTAGCATGTCCTGTCCAGGAACTAGCCGCTTGCACAAGTTGCTCTCTAGGGTCTCTTCTCTAGTGCTAGTTAAGCTGCTATTTCTAGCTTTCTTGTCCAATGCCCTTTGTAAAGCAGGGCAGGGAGATGAATAGTCTCCACTCCCAGTGAATCTGAAGTGAGCCATCGGTCAGCTATCGGTAGGCCTACATAAGCCAACTCCAGAAGTTATTGAGAGGTGAATAAATATTGACTAGGGTCTGGCGACAGCTTAAGCCAAAGACAAAAGACAAGTCACAGTGAAAACTGATAGTTAAGGAGCAGGGTGTTTACAAGCTAAGTCTGTGTCAATTGGGTAACTTTTAAAGCCACGACTATGCTATTTTCTTGGGGACCAGAGCCAGGGAGCTGCCGGGGGCAAAGCTGCACCACCCCCTGCTGGAGAGGAGGCCAGATGGTCCTCACAGCAGATCATGGGGCCTAGGCGGTGGCCGGCACAACGCCCTGAGCCCCAGCAACCAGGCACTCTCCTCCCTCCGTCTACTACCACCACAGATGACGAGGCGGTCGTGAGGAGGAACTGTAGCCTCACAGTATAGGAGCTCATCAGAGCATGTTGTACTGCATGTGACTGGGCTTAACGGTCATAACTGTCAAATACTGCATCACGTTAGTGATGCAGTCACCTGTCACCATCTGGCAAATACTGCATCACGTCAGTGCAACTGTATTTTGTACTGTATGGCAGTATCATTGGTTATTGTATCACATTATCAAACAATGTATTGTATCCGAACCTGTTACATTGCCCTTATATATTGGAATTTGAATGTCGCAGGCAAAACAATGAATAGACCAAAAGCCACATGTAAGAGATATTTCAAATGTGATGAATAATGTATCTTAAAAGGATGAGATTGATGGTAGCCCATATGGAAAGTCTGTACTAATACGTTTGGGTAATAGCCTCGCTTCTCGTCAATGGAGCCAGCGTTCAACAAGACAAACAACCAAGAATGTTTACAAACAAACAAAGAACTAATTTATGCAGACAGAAACAACAGCTATTAATTCACCTGGGAGATAATTATATATATATATTTGAAAGGTCAACGAGCCTTCACACGTTTTGAATAGAATTGAATGAACACAATAAACCCAGAAGATAACTACACCTGCTGGACAGGGAATAAGCTGCCTTTCCCCACACTCAAGTGGCCTGAGCCGCGTGCACTAATGCTGGGGAAAGACAATTCGGACCAGAGGGGCCGGAAGAATGCAAAGTTCAGTGCCAGCCTCAATAGACATGGACTCTCTGTCTAAAGAGAGAGAGAGAGAGAGAGAAACAGCCGGACTCAGAGCATGACGAACTCTGGTGACAGAAACACGGCGACTGTTTGAACACCATTTCATGGGTAATAAGACAATATTGTAAATACTATGTCCGAACAGTAAGCGTTTTCCAGTCAACAACCACGACGCCAGGTGTCCAAAGGATATCGGTTACATTGTTCTGTTTAATGGCTACTGTTTAATTACTGTTGATGATATCCAAGGTAAAATGAGAAATCATGTCCATAACTCCTACAGGTCAATATAATCTAACCGTTAGTTTTCACTTAAATCAGAGAAAATGTCAATTGAAGCTATTAATACAATGTGTGTACTCTTTCGAAAAATACATGCACACATTTCTGGAATGTCCTCAACATTTTTCTTTAATTGTTCATGAAATATGTATATTGTATGGAGGTGACCCTAATACCAAAACCATTACATACTTACTTACTTACTTACTTATTAACCCCAGTGAAGACACGAGTACTCGTATAGCCGCCACTATAACGGCTAGTAGTTATCACAACCAATGGTTAAAGGCAGTTACAGCTTTCTTAAATGTACTGTACATTAATGTAATGAGAGAATAAGGCGACAACCACCAGACGCAGCAAGCGTACAAGTTCTGGACACGTGTATCAAAGACACCAACAGAGGGTCGAACCGAACCCAGCCAAGACACTGGAGGCAGCATCCAAAAAGAACCCCCCCCCCCCCCCCCCCCGGCACCCTAAGCCGGGAGGTGACGGGAAAATGTGCTACCACAGCAACAGCCACAGCCAGGACATAAGGGATAGCTCCTTCCACATGGGACCGTCTCTCCGAGTCTCCCCCCTCCTCTCTCCCCCCCCCCCTCTGCCTCCCCCCCCACCCCAATCCAGCTGTGCGTTCCTTACCCAGTCTGCCGGTGTTCCGGCTCTGGCTGCTGCGGGGCAACCCTCTCTCTACTCCGACTGTGTCCTCCTCCACCTCCTCTACCTCCTCCTCCTCCTCCACCTCCACCGGCCACCTCCACCTCCACCTCCACCACCGCCAGCCTGGGGCACGGCGCACCAGGAAGGTCTCCGTTCACTTCGAAGCGCGTAAGTCCCCCAACCTCCTCCTCCACCACCACCTCCTCCTCCTCCTCCTCTTCCACCATCACCTCCTCCACTCCCTCCTCCTCCAAAACCCTCTCGTCCTCCTCTTCCTCCTCCTCCTCCTCCTCCTTCTCCTCCTCCCTCCTCCTTCCACCACCCACCCGCCACCTCCCACCCAATCCCCTCCCTCCTCCTCCTCCTCCCTCCTCCTCCTCCACCTCCACCTCCTGCTCCTCTCCCCCTGTCCTGTGGGGATCCGGCTCCGTCCCCATCTCCTCCATCACCTGGACGGTGGGGTGGGTAGATGGAGGTGGGTTGGAGCTGGTGGTGGGCAGCAGGGTCCTGGCTGGGTGGACGATGGTGTGACCGGCTGGTCCTGCTGGCTGGGTGACTGACTGACGGCTCCGCTCGGCAGCACTAGCGGGCGGCCGGTTCCCTCCGCCTCCTCCTCCACGGTGCTCCACTGGGTTCCTCCCGCTGGAGCAGCATCGGTCTTCCCCCCTCCTGGTCGGAGCGCGGCGTTAATATTTGAGCAGTGGAAGCGCTCTGAGTAGAGAGTGCTTCGCTGAATAAGCCCTCCCCTCGTTGTCCTCCCTGCCTCTCCTCGCCTGTTCGCTTCACTATGCTGAAATTCCTCCACATGGGCACAGAGTGGGAGAGAGTGGGAGAGAGAGAGAGAGAGAGAGAGAGAGAGAGAGAGAGAGAGAGAGAGAGAGAGAGAGAGAGAGAGAGAGAGAGAGAGAGAGAGAGAGAGAGAGAGAGAGAAAAAAGAAGAGGTATATTCTGTGTGTGTGTGTGTGTGTGTGTGTGTGTGTGTGTGTGTGTGTGTGTGTGTGTGTGTGTGTGTGTGTGTGTGTGTGTGTGTGTGTGTGTGTGTGTGTGTGTGTGTGTGTGTGTGTAACGCGGATGTTTCACGCTGGAAGCGAAACGTCTTGGCGGAACA
>OLKM01000811.1:45000-53605 GCA_900291075.1 Melanogrammus aeglefinus
TTTTCTTAGCGTCATTTAGGGATTTTAAGTCCTCTTAAACAGATGCAGGAATATAACTTTATACAATTCTTGGCCATACATTCAATTCTAGTGATGGACGCCTTAAGGCAATGCCATTCGAAAAATAATGAGTCTTCTGCTGTAGCAGGTGCTCTGCCAATCATATGGTCTTGAAGAGCTTCTATTCCACACCATGGAATGATTATTAAAAATCAAGATGCAGCCATACTGCTGCGTTATGTTCCACATGGGCCCATTCATTGTTTACGATCGGGGTCATCGGCTGTGCGTTTAGGGAAAGACATATGTGACGCCGCTTATGGGGGAAAAAACGGTGATAAAGAAAATAAACACGTCTTTCCCGACGAATCACTCCTCAGCTCTGCCGTTGATCGCTCATTAACGAGACAGATTTTCTATGATTCATGGGATTGATCGTTTGATTTATTGCCAGTGAGTCAGTGTGGCGCGCAGTTCATTATGTTCACATGCAAATCCTCCCCGGGAAATCTAATACCAATGTGCGTGTTGACACTGGTTTGACGGTCATACGGGTAATTGCCTCGTTTAGTTTAACCAGCGGATTTGCATAAATGCTAATCATAGCCAGCGTGGCCCATCTACGTTTGAGGGATTTCAACGGTTTATTCCCCAGAGAGAGTTGCTGTGTGAGTACACAAATAAGACGGCTTTACCGTCCGTCATTATGATGATCGAATAGTCATCGTCCTATTGGAACAAATGGCCAAACAAGGAAAATAAAATTTGTAAAAATAAGCGAAAAAGGGAGTAAGTCCTACTGCTGTCGCTATTGTTAGACGTAGAAGATATCATTGAAGAAGCCACAATTATTGAATTGTATTGCAGGTAGAAGAGTATTAAGAGTGAATAAAAATTCAATCATGTTCGTAATTAAATGCCAGCTAACTACCTCAATATATAGTAATCAACCACATTAATTATAGTGATAAACATGAGACGATAATGTTGCCACAACATCAGAAACTCGAGGTTGAAAGAGATGATGTTATCACGTGGCTCTCTATATTAAGAATAATATTGCACAATATCATTCATTTTCAATCAGGAAACGCTGTGAGTAATGAAAGAATAAAACCCTAGGTCACACGCACGCACACACACACACACACACACACACACACACACACACACACACACACACACACACACACACACACACACACACACACACACACACACACACACACACACACACACACACACACACACACACACACACACACACACACACACACACACACTTTTCCCGTAGTGGACACTTGGTTAATGGATTTCCGCTGTAATAACTTGTTTGCACACTGGATATTTCCCCAGGTACTCTGTTGTAATTGAGCAAGAACATGTACATGGGGGACTCTACAGTATATATAGAGAACATGTGTTAACGTTTGATTGACTTCAGTCGTATAGTGTGATTCAGCAGCTAGCTCACATATACCTGCGTCCAGTGCCGTAGGCCTATATCGATGAACTAGAAGGTAGAGGTGGAAGTATAACCTCTAAAATAAACCTGTTGGTCTTCAGCGTCTAAGGTAGGCTAAGAGAGGGCTGTGAATCGTAGCGTTATCCTGGTCTACCGCACAGCAATCTCCGTTCTCCTATGAGCTTGGTGAGACAGTCCCCACTCCCCAGAGCGGGACGGTAAGAACAACAACGACAAGGACAATAAATCAGAGTTTTTGTCAAACAAGTCGCAGAGCAATAACGGAAACGGATATCCCCCTCTCTGAGGTCCCGCCCTCTTTCTTACCTCTAATCAGTTAACCTGTGTCACTTAAAGTCCCGCCCTCTTTCTCATTTCTCTCTGCTTTAGCCTACTTGTGTTACTGATAGAATCCCGCCCTCTTTCTCACCTCTCTCCGATTTACCCGCGTAACTAAAAGTCCCGCCCTCTTTCTCGCCTCTCACTGCTTAACCTGCGTAACTGAAAGTCCCGCCCTCTTTCTCGCCTCACCGCTTAACCCTGTGTAACTGAAAGTCCCGCCCTCCTCGCCAATAAAGTTATTTCGAGCCTCCCATCGCAGGCATTCCGAGGTTAGGGGTGAAGTTAAATCGAAAGCGGGCCGCTGTCTTCAAGATAACTAGTATTTATCCCGGCTGTCCGAGACCAAGGAAATTCCTCCGCAGACAACCTTGTTTTATTTAGCCCGGTTCTGGTTTGCTCACTGAGCTCTTCATGAATTCACCCCAGTGGGGGCTTTATTGTTTGCACTGCCGTCATCTGCTGAGATTTTGGCAAGTGGCAGCATCCAGAGGTCCAGAAAAGGAGTTAAGCGAGGTATGCGTTTGACACTTATTTAAGGCGCGAAGGAGCATGACCCATTGAACCTCACTGTTCTTCAGCCCAACGCCGAGCTCAGAGTCTCTGAACGATCGCCATTTGTTGCTAATTTAATCAGCATTGATGTGGTTGTTTCACTTTCGTTTCTTTTTTTTGGAGCAATTCTTACAATTGGTTGAAGGGCATCTCTCCAGCTGGCTGCTGGGCCTGGAGTCTGCTGCTGAACGCAGCCAAGCCCCGTCACTCCGGGACACTCAGACACACAGAGTACTGAAACACACCCTAATACCCTGCTACACACTGAGACACAGAGTACTGACATACACCCTAATACCCTGGTACACACTCAGACACAGAGTACTGACATACACCCTAATACCCTGGTACACACTCAGACACACAGAGTACTGACATACACCCTAATACCCTGGTACACACTCAGACACAGAGTACTGACATACACCCTAATACCCTGGTACACACTCAGACACAGAGTACTGACATACACCCTAATACCCTGGTACACACTCAGACACAGAGTACTGACATACACCCTAATACCCTGGTACACACTCAGACACACAGAGTACTGACATAACACCCTAATACCCTGGTACACACACTCAGACACAGAGTACTGACATACACCCTAATACCCTGGTACACACTTCAGACACACAGAGTTACTGAAAACACACACCCTAATACCCTGGTACACACTCAGACACAGAGTACTGACATACACCCTAATACCCTGGTACACACTCAGACACAGAGTACTGACATACACCCTAATACCCTGGTACACACTCAGACACAGAGTACTGACATACACCCTAATACCCTGGTACACACTCAGACACAGAGTACTGACATACACCCTAATACCCTGGTACACATTCAGACGCACAGAGTACTGAAACACCCTAAGGCAGCTTGCCCATTGCATCTGTGTCTGACGGCGTGTCTGACGGATGGGGGAGTGGTATTTGCAGACGGAGCCAGACGCAGCCACGATCTGATTGGCTTACGGATCCGTCGCAGCCTGAAAAGTTAAAATTTTCTCAACTTCTGACCGCAAGAGATGGAGCCGACAGAACGGACGGACCCACAATGCATTTCGGGATCGCCCCAATGCAAAGTCAATGAGATCCGTCAACGAACGGATGCAGTGGGCAAGGGGTGTAAAACCCTGGTCCACACTCAGACACACAGAGTACTGACCGACAAACACAAATGGGCACACACAGCAATACTCAGGGGTACACACCCACACCACACACACACACACACACACACACACACACACACACACACACACACACACACACACACACACACACACACACACACACACACACACACACACACACACACACACACTGCTCTAAGTGTGAATTAAAAACCTGCAGCTTCTGTTATTCAATCTCCTCGTCTGCATTCCCTGAGCGTGGGTGAACCTCCCAGCTATGGACACAAGAACTGGCTATAAATCATCTCATTGCACAAACACAAACACACGTTTCCAGCCCAGTTGGAGACAGGCAGAGTGTGTGTCTGTGTCCTCTGTGTATAGCGCTGTGCTCAGTGGATCAGCCGCCTGCCAGACTATCAAAGGGGCCGCCCAGCGGGAGCAGGTTCCAGGGAGCACCTGGTCGCCACACCGCTCAGACCAGGGGGGTTGGAGGGGAGAGGAGAGCCCAGATGGAGCCCTGGCCCAGCCCTGCACCCCCCGCACATATGGCTCTAACTGGGACAGGCAGGGGTGGAAATCAAACGCACACACGTGTAGAGATAAGCATGCAAACAGATACACAAATACAGATAGAGACACTATGACGTATAGGGATATATAGATACCCATAGGCATCTGTACGCTGACACACACACACACACACACACACACACACACACACACACACACACACACACACACACACACACACACACACACACACACACACACACACACACACACACACACACACACACACACACACACACAAATGAAAGGCATACAAAAATAAACAGAAATCCACAGATACAAGCAGATTGATAAATTGTACTAGATTTAAGACACGGGCCAACCAACTGAACATTGGATCTGCCAAATGCTACTCATCTTCACATACATAGATGTGACCATCTGTGTCTATAGTGTCTCAAGTCTTCTCTGGATGCTAATAAAGTGAAGTAATTGATTTAGACAAGAATCTCCTGAAGATAAGGGTTTAATTTGGTGGTGACGGATCAGTCCATCAGATTAGTTAATTAGCTACATTTCTTCAAAGACCCCTCCACGAGAGAAGCTGAATAGTCTAGTGCAGCGATTTTATACTTGTGGGTCACAAAACATATGCCTCACCTTCATCTTTACAAAGATCATGAATTACTAGGGGCATGAGGGTCCTGAGGCTAGACCAGTTGAGGTTTAATGTTGAGACCGTTTGACACCGAGGCAAAAGGTTCTGAGTTTAATCCCCTATGTCCTCCGGCTACCTGTCGGTCCTTGCTGCTCCCTAATGAAGTATTTAAAATGTGATGTAAGTTGCTAAATGCTAAATAGTACCTGACTGAACAGTTTAATCGGGAACTACTTTTTATGCCTGTAACAGCATTTCCATTACACAGAGCTGCACAATATATACAATTCATATTTAAGGCCAAATATCAGTCCCTTTTCTTCTGAGGGGGAAAAAAAATCAAGCAGTTAATTTGTGAATTATCATAGGCGTCATTTTAATCCATCCAAATTTAATAAAGGTGATTAATGGATAAGTGGCTCTATGAAACACTATGTAATAGCTCAAATAAATCTGCCAGGCCACAGCATATTCCCAGAAGCCTGATGAAGCAGAATTTAACATCCTTATTAGCATAATAGATTCTAATATGATAAATTAATTCATTAATTTCATTAGATCTGCTATTTACAAAATAACAAACGTATGTTTGTTGTTTCATGACGACAGCCATGTGTTTGAATTACTTCCATTTAGGATTGTTAGTGTAGTGTAGTGTTAGTCAAACAAAAGCTCAGTTCGCTGGAAAGATACCTTGAGTTGGGTTCTGGTTAGCTTGTTAGCTTCTGACCTGTTAAGCAACAAGTTAAATCAGTATCTACTTAGTGAAGAGACAGATAATGTTATGATAAGTTATGTCTAAAAGATTCATCCTTCAATTTGAAAAATTACTTGAAGAATTAGCTTCCGGTACATGTGACCTCTGAACTTCACTCATAAAGGTCACGAACCACGACTACCTTTACTTTGCCCCACTCCCTGAGGTCCCCCACCAGCCTCCTTCTCCATGGTGCTCCTCTTAGCACGGCCCTAAAATGTCAGCCTCCCACTCAGTCACCAGGAAAGTGTGAAGAAGAGAGGAAATAATCAAGAAAAAAAAAGGAAAGAAAGCCCGCCCACCCACACAAACACTGTTCCGGAAAGAGAGAGGGGTGAATATTCTGACACTACCGTGCGTTCACCTGTGAGGGACCGCTACGGAGCTCAACAATTCACGGACGACAAGATCGATCTCATCCCAGAGACTTTATTGCAAACATATCCGCGCTCATAGCCACGCGCGCAAACGCCAGCAACGAGTGGAGAGATAAAAAACAGAACAAACGAAACCGAAAACATGCGACTTCAAAACAACAAGTAATTAAGAGAGAATTCAACCTTAAAGTCACTGCTTTAGAGGCCCTTGTAACTGACCTTGTAGATAAACATAACTGGTGGTGTGTTTGAGACCAACGTTAAAGATCAAGCCATCATGTGTACCTTTGCACCGATCCCAGAAGAGACAGGAAAGGAGAGAGACAAAGTAGATTAAGTCCTGAGATCAAAACAGGAAGAGGACATGAAAGAAACAAATATAGAAGCAATCGCCCAATGCATCTTTGGAGGCTTTGCTCCAACCCAGACACATTATTCAAACCCCAGTAGCGAATGATTCATAATAACTTTTTTAAAAAGGAAACGTTGGCCAGAATATTATGAGGTTGATAAGGAATACCTCCCCCGTTAACAATGGAATGTTTTGGCTGCCAGGTGATGTAAAAGGTGCAGTAGGTAGGCTTTAAAAGCTAATATGTTTGTTATGTGTCAGAAATAGCTTTTGGTAAGGGAAATTCGCTGTGGGAATAGCTGTTTGCAGTTGACAGTTATTGCCTGCCCCTACTGTATATGTGCCTGTTTATATTTCAGGCTCATTTCTGACCAATCAGGGCATCTCTCGAGTCTTACCTACAGAACCCTTTATGGGATACAGTGGTAGTTGGAGCTGAGGTGACACAGGTGGTTACATCTGTCCAGTCAGTTCAACAGTCCCTCCATTGAAACCAGAGACAAACAAAGCACTTCCTACAGTACAAATTTCCCAGAAGACACTCTTGAGACCTTTCTCTCTCTGTTTTTCTGTCTCACTGTGCTATCTTTCTGTCTGATTTCCTCTTAATACATATGCATAATCTCTCTCTGTATTAATTTCTATCTATCGCTCCATCCGTCTATTTATTCTCTCTCTCTCTCTCTCTCTCTCTCTCTCTCTCTCTCTCTCTCTCTCTCTCTCTCTCTCTCTCTCTCTCTCTCTCTCTCTCTCTCTCTCTCTCATGAGACAGAAGAAGGACAGAGGAGCCAAGGATGGATCAGTAGCCCTGAGAGGAAAGGGGCCAAGGAGGGAGGAGACATCAAGGAAGAGATGAGTAGCAGGAGCAGGTGGCGAGTGCCGGCGAGGACAGAGACTGGCAGTGCTGCTATCCTCTGCAGGGCTCCGGCACTAGTTACCAACAATGGGGAAGAGTTGACATTCATACCCATTGCCATTCAGAAGCAGAGCGTAGAGGACTGAAGATAAGAGGAATATGTGTCTGTAGAGGAATAATAGCAGAACGGGGGATTGATGAAGCTGGAGGGAAACGGGCCAGTGATTGCAAAGTGCCCCGGTGTCTTGGGCCAAGCTCATTCCAGGGTGAAACAGGAGTAATACGAGAGGACTGACAGCCCTGGAGGGGGAGAACGGAAGGAAAGGACGGGTGGGAAAGTGCGGTTTGGTGGCGGACCTATCAGCAGCCAGATGCGTCCTTGGTCTTGATGCAGCGCTGGTGGCATGCGTACCGGGGGGGTCTGAGCCCTGTTCAGTGTGGGGGGGTCCTAGCCATGTAGTCCAGGGCTAGGACCCGGACCAGCACCTGGCAGTGGTCGTAGTCGATCCATATCCCCCACCCCCCTGGACCCGGAACGGGGGCGCACGCGAGCACACACGTACGCTGATAAATGTGCACGCAGATACACATTAATGGGGTATATATGGGTTTACATGTTAGGTACATGCTGAAAGAGTGAATTATCACTGTGTAGTTGTTGTATATTTTTCGTAGTTTATTTAAGTAAGCAAAGCAGCATACGTCACATCCATTTTTATAAATAGACACTTTATATAAACAGCTTTTGTTACCTCTGCAGGTATTATTTTAAGGCTACGTCCCAAAGCTTATATTTTCACACTTTAGTGATTGATAGATATGCATCATTCCTTTTATGCACAAGAAGGTCTGCAGCATTACAGAGGAAACACTGAAGCAAAGCCTGCTGGGAGATGAAGTTTCCCGTCACAAAGAAAGAGAAAAAGGCATGGAGTCAAACAACAACATCAGGCTCCAAGCAACGTAAGGTTCATGGTCAGGGTGGCGATCTGTTGCTGGTACCCACAAACCTTTTCTCTGCTAGACTGGATAAGTGTCGCAACACACACATGCATTCTGACACACACACACACAAAATTGAAATTGCACGCACAATTTCAACTCAGCTTCTTAGTCACCTGAAAACACGGTGCGTGCAAGTGAGTGAGTGAGTTTAAAAGAGTTGTGTTTGTTTGTATGTGTTTTTTTGTGTACGTGTGCGCGTTGAAGGGCTGCTAGGCATTAAAATAAATAAATGGAGCAAGGGGATCAAAGAGGGAGACAGAGGGAAACAGAGACAGTGGGAGAGAGAGAGAAGAACAGAGACAGAGAGACACAGGCAGAGGCAGACGGACGCCGAGGACAGCAGCACGATCAGGAGAGAGATCTAAAGGGAGATTTCTGATCCGATTCCATAACTAATGATGCTCGAATGTCAGCGTTTCCTGCTGTGAATGCATCAGCGGCGCTCTGCTCCTCCTCTCAGCTCTCTCTCCTCTCTCTCTCTTCTCTCTCATCATCTTCTCTCCTCTCTCTTCTCTCTCTCTCTCTCTCTCTCCTCTCTCTCCTCTCTCTCTCTCTCTCTCTCTCTCTCTCTC
>OLKM01000811.1:55491-72991 GCA_900291075.1 Melanogrammus aeglefinus
CTGCCCTCAGTGACCCTAACTGCCTCAGCGACGCGTGTGTGCTCGGGAGTCGTGACTACTCCCCGAGGCGGGCACGGTCAGGCATAATGAGTGACCGCGGTGGGGGTAGAGCCCGGCTTCTGCAGTCACCTTTAGCCCGGTGCGAAATGGGGGGCCTGAAGGAGACGGTGTCGATAGGGGCACTGGTGGATGGGCAGCGAGGCATACCATTCCACTCCTCTACAATTTACCACCCAAGACCATGGCGTATTATCGACTGAACGCGAAAAAACTAAATGAAGAATGCTAAGTGTTAAAAAAAATGTTGCCAGAAAAAAAAGCTTTTCAGAAGAATTATAACTAACTGAAACTGTATTGTGTGTTTAGGAAAACGAACTAAAATCAATACATTATTCTGATAATTTAAAAGTCACCCCTGACAAATACCCCATTACAAAGAAAGACAAAAACTTGCACGGAAACTAAGCATTTAAAAAAAAAAGATCAACAAAATGTACTCAAATCTAGCCAACACTCACTGTTAAGAGAAGCATAAAATATCTACCGATCCAAATACGAATTAACAAAGCAGTAACCATGATAACCTTGACAGGAACTTGGAGAGGCTCTCCTGTTGGCCAATCTGTTGCGAGTTGCGCCCGGAATTCGAACACGCCTAGCCGCTTCGCGCTGACCCTTAATGTGAACACATTGCTACACAGAGAAATGTGTTCCATACACTTTAACCCAATGAGACACTTGCACTTATCGTTGAACTACGGCGATGGAAGGCCAGGGGCTACAGGCTTGCTCTGAGATGAACTTGTTTGAGAGGGGGGGGGGGGGTTCATGTTTGTTTGGGTGTTTATAATCGGAAAATTAACTCATGCTTATCAGGCTTTCAATCCCGAGGAGAGAATTGGACCAGGGGGACTGGCAGGAGAGGTCTGAGTGGTAACTACTGCTGAGAGCACGCAATATGTTTCTTGCCGCAGACGACGTATAGAGAGAGCCATGGGGCCCTGCAGAAAGCCAAGCGGGTGAAACCCTGTAACAGCATGCGGTGGCTCGCAGCCAAGTTTACTGGAGGCCAGACCATCAGCAAAACTAACCCCTGACAGCAGGGCTCTGTTCGTGGCGTTGATAGGTGCCTACATCCGCTGTTGCCCTTTTGTCACTCTTATCCCCCCCCCCCCCCCCCTCAATCAAAACATCACAATAGTCAAATCAGATGTGATTCCTGCCTTTGTGTTTGAAGGATGCCATATAATTGGCCTTGGCTTCTGAAGTTACAAACACAAAAGACACATCGAACAGCGAGAATGGAACTAGCAATCACCCCACTACTCATTCCAAGAGGATGTCATCTTTCAAGGTGAGGAGCCCGCGCAGAAAATAAAAACACAGTAAAGAGTTAAAACGAGTAGTCTTTTCATGTGATTAGTTCTCAGAGGACGAGGAAGAAGAGAAAGAGAGGAAGAGGATACCAAGCGAGGGGAAAGACTTGACGAGAGAGAAGGAGAAGACAGGTAGCAGCAGCACGGAGCGTAATCGGAGTGCGCGGGGGGCGCGGGCGGCGAGATTAGGCCAGTGGACCCATATGTGCACAGACAGACGAACAGTTGTAGGACAGTTTTTCAGAGGATTATATCTGGTACACAGGATCGGGCAGCGGAGACGCAGACACCAAGTCACCTGGCGGGAAAGTTCGCGGCAGGGAGAACCGTCGTGGGTTAAAAGCGAGCTGCGAAGGAGGTCGACAACAGGTAGGCAGGAGAGCAAGAGATCAGCGAATTGGGGTACTGGGAGAGCAGACACGACCGACAGGGGACCTGGAGCGTCGGGGAGGGAGGTCAAGGCAGGCTAAGGGTTCTTCTAACATGGCAGAGTGGACGAAGTCAATCAGGGGTTGCACGTGAACCGCCCTCTGATGAAAACAAGAGAATCCACACTCTGGCAAGCGACGTTGAAGGCACAAGGAAGAGGACTGTTATTAGGGGGGGGCACGAGGTGTAAAGGTGGTTTGGGGTTATGATTACGCGGAGATGGCAGGGTACGGCAGGCAGGTGAATGGGAAAACCAGGTGGGCAGGACCAGTGGCAAGGGAGGAGAGGGAGAAGAGACCCGGAGGAGGAGGCAGAAGGGAGAGAAGGTTGTGGTGAAACACTGAGCGTATTCACTGTATTCATATATTATATCCCGGGGTGAGAGGATGAGGGGATAATGGGATGATGGCATAAGGCTTCAGACTCTTTAGATCGTTTCCCAGACGAATGACGATTTCCTTGCCTTCCAAAGAATGGAGGGTGGATCTCTTTTTATTTCCGAAGCTAGTCACTGGTGTGCTGGGTACTTGCATATCATGTGAGTGGGTGTCGAAAACCACGCCTCCATCGAATCCTGAGCTGGCTCCAGAGATACCCAACGTACTCTAGAGCGCTTAGCAGCCGGAGCTTGGAGGGGTGGCTGACGGTGTAAAGGGCTGCGGGTTTGAGGCGTGTAGGGTGTTAGCTGGGTGTTGAGGGCTTGGAGGACCGAGCGCGAGGGATGTCGTTGCCTGGCTCGAGTCTCTCAAGCACCCGAGTGGGAGAAGCACACCAGGCTGTGACGGAAGCAGTTGAGAGTTGCTGAGGTGTGTGACACAACATGCGCGCGATCAAGACGCCAACTAACGTACTGTAGCAAGTGAATAAGTGGAAATACGGCAAACAGCACAACGCAACACACACACACAGACACACAGCACACACACACAAGGCTACACACACACACCACACACACACACACACACACACACCACACACTCACATCCACCCACACACACACTGAGGGCGACACACCACCCAGCGACACACAAACAGAAAAACAATCTCAATGGCAAAGCACACACACACAGAAAACAATTCCATGCCAAACACACACACACAGCACACAAACACCACACTAACACACCCACACACACCACACACACTACACCACTCACATGCTAGCAACACACACACACACACACACACACACACACACATCACACACACACAGAACACACAACATGAAGCAGAGACCAACAATCTCATGCAAACACACACACACAGAAAAACAATCCCATGCAAACACAAACACGCACACACCCACACATAATACCAATCAAAGACACAGACAGATGATCAATAACACGTGCACACACACACGCATGCACACACACCCACCCCCACAAACACACACACATATACACACACACACACACACACACAAACATATATACACACATTGAGAATCACACACACGCACAGGATATTTTGGTGCAGTACAACAGCGTGATGGTTGAAGTTGAGGTGGTCTCTGTTTGGCTCTTACTGATCTCATTTCCTCATTTGTAGTATTTCTGTCTTGTCAAGCCTTTTTGAATAAAAGAGTTATCTTGAGGTCTGTACCGTTGGATCTGATTCACGTTGTGTTTCATCTTTGGTGTTATGTAAATAGGGCTGCTAATATCTATTGAGGGCTGATTTAGATGTTAAATATAGATGCTATATATAGCTGTAAGATAACATGGAATAATATGGTGGAAACTGACTCTCTCTCACACATGCACAGGCACACACACACACACACACACACATACACATGCACACACACACACGCACACACACACACACACACACACACACACACACACACACACACACACACACACACACACACACACACACACACACACACACACACACACACACACACACACACACACACACACACACACACACACACACATACAGCTGGCCTCAAAAAACAGATCAACTCATCTAGTGTGTGTTGCTCTATGTCCTGGGGCGTGCTGGTTTCTACAGTCTATATGGTTCTGAACTTGTATATAATAGTCGGTCCAATGGTCCATGTTCTCCAGGCTAGCTCTGTCTTACCGACCACAGCCGCAGTGTTGGACATGCAAATTGCAGGGTTTATGACTCTAAGGTCGTCGATAACACTACAAGCACTAAGCTGCCTCTGGGTTACCGCAACTCCACAGAAAGAGAGAGAGAGAGAGAGAGAGAGAGAGAGAGAGAGAGAGAGAGAGAGAGAGAGAGACAGAGCAGAGAGAGAGAGAGAGAGAGAGAGAGAGAGAGAGAGAGACAGACAGACAGACAGACAGACAGACAGACAGACAGACAGACAGACAGACAGACAGACAGACAGACAGACAGACAGACAGACGGTGTAGTGAGGAGGGCTGAGTAGGTGAGGGAGGGGAGGCAGTGGGGTGTTTGGCTGAATGTCAGAGATTCAGAGCTCCAACGGCGAATGGAAACATCACCTACGCGTTTCCCGGGAAACCATGCAAAACAATCCAGTTCAGCCACGAGACTTAAATATTAACCAGCCGCTGCTCGAGGAATCAATGTGTGCTTCCTTTAATCAGGGCCTGGTGTTGCCCAGGCCTTGAGGTCAATCTCCCCATGTCCCCAGCATATCTTGTAGGGCTCCTAGAACATGATGTCCTCACCCCTACCTGCTTCTTAACAACCTATATTCACCAACAGTCGCTTCGCATACATTAAGACCTTATAAATAGCACTAAATAAATAGCATCGACCAGCTTCAGCTAAACTGTGCTACTACATATTGCCCCCTCTCTTCCTGTGTGAGAATGTGCACCGCTTGTTTCCCATGTTCCTGCGTGTGTTTGCTTGTCAGTGGCTACATATGGTGGCCCACCTGCCCAATCCAGGGCCCGGCACCATATGTTGCTATGGGGGCTGCCGTGCTGTGATCGAATAAAGGAGAATGCAGCGCTGGGTCGATATCCACTCCTACGAGAGCACTTGAATAGAAACCGCCCAGCGGGTCTCAAAGAAAGGCTCAACGACAACCAGCCCTCTGTACTTTTTAGTAAACGGATGAACACCAAAATGAATACCAAACAGCCGAGTAATTACAAGCGATTCACAACATTTTTTTTCCAGTCAGAACGGAACAAAGAAAAGCTCCGGCATTTACAAACGGAAACACACACCATCCTCGGCAGTTTGTACCTGCAACATAATTTGCAGTGAGAAAGAGACAGGGAGCAACAGTAAGAGTGAAAGACAAGCGTGTTATTCACGCTAAAAAAAACCGCTCCATATGCCAACGATACTCATGTCAATACGACATGTGCGTCTTTTCCTAATTTGTGTCCAAAGAGTACACAATTAATCTGCATTCATGTATCCATGTGTTTTACGGAATCACGGGGGTTTGTGGTTTGTGTCAGAGAAAGTCAATAAAAGCAAGCGACTGAGAACATACTGTGTATCTGTAGCGGAGAGGCGCTGGGCTCTGCCGCTCAGGAGGAAGGTGATCCACGCTGGGCCGCTGCCAGGACGGAGGTGCTTCTATGTAAAACAACACCACTGCAATGCATGAGGAAACTGCCTTTCCAGCAACTTATATAAACTAGACAAGAGGTAGACAAGAACTGCCAGAGAAAGTTTCCTCCTTCAGATGGAAATGTGTTGCGAGATAAATGATCGTAGAGTTATAATCGCAGTACATTACTATGAATATTATTATATATTATTATATCCTTTATCACTATCAGTCATGAGTCTTGGTGTGAAAGGTCAAGCTTATTGCCGTCTGTTGCCACGATAACCGTAGGATGCAGCTATTATAATTGGGGTCTGGCGATGGAAAGGCGATGGTCCTAAATCATTTGGGGAGAGTGGCCCCATTCCTCGTACTAAAGACAGTTTCAAAACTTTAAAAGTATCTATTTTTAATCAAAGCACACCATCGCATTCCTAGTACTTGAAACGTAGTTTCAAAGCTTTTGAATATGTATTTTTAATCAAAAGTGCACCATCACAGCTCCCAAAGAACCAAAATACAGGAACTCTAGTGTGAACAAAATGTCTCGAAAACTTTTCTCACGCACACCAGGACATGAAGGAGGGATGGACGCAGCATAAATCCAGCCGTGTTATCGATTTAACAACATGGGAGATGTCTGTGTTTAGCACAGGCGCAGAAACAGCATATAATTAATGAGCCTCCCCTGTCTAACCTATTGAGCTCTTTTTATCTGTGTCAGTCGATCCGGGTGCCAGGGAAGATTTTTAGGAGCAAGTCGCTATATCACACAACATAGGAGCGAGAGAGAGAGAGAGAGAGAGAGAGAGAGAGAGAGAGAGAGAGAGAGAGAGAGAGAGAGAGAGAGAGACGAGAGAGAGAGAGAGAGAGAGAGAGAGAGAGAGAGAGAGAGAGAGAGAGCGTACCTGTGCATGCATGTGTGCGTGCGTGCGTGCGTGCGTGCGTGCGTGCGTGCGTGCGTGCGTGCGTGCGTGCGTGCGTGCGTGCGTGCGTGCGTGCGTGCGTGCGTGTGTGTGTGTGTGTGTTTCTGTGTGTGTGAGATGAGTAAGTGAGAGAGATTTTGTTTCACATATTTCCTCATTAGCAGGTGAACAAACACATACATGAATGAGTAAATACTGGAAGGGAGGAATTTGCAAACGGTTTGATTTGAGTTCCAAGTCCCCAGTTGGCGGTTGATTAAAAGGTTCTGGGGTGTGTAGGATGGATTAGATCCCTGGTGTGGAGCAATTAATTATGCTTTTTACTCATTAATATGCAGTTAATATTAATATAATAAACGTATACTGCAGACTGATGAAATGTATTATCAATTTGATAATTATGTCAGAGAGGACTTGTGGGGTGGAGGTTTCAGCTTTGTCAAAGAAAAAAGAAATAGGCAACAAAAGACGATCCAATCAAAGAACACCGTTTGACAACGCTGCTGCGAAAGTAAGTGTCCGGAAAGCATGCTGCCGGCTCATTGGCTCTCACAAACACATTAACGAGGTGCAAATGAGATCAACATTAGTGTGGTCCCTAGACACACTGCGGAGCAGACAGGATGGAGAGAATAGCACATTAAAATAACTCAACGGGAAGAGAGTGTCCCTCAGATACAGAGGCATACTAGTTGGTGCGGGGAGGGAGGAAGAGAGCAAAAAACAAAGAGCAGGACAAGATGAGAGAGAAAGAGAGAGAGAGAAAGAAAGAGAGAGAGAGAGAGAGAGAGAGAGAGAGAGAGAGAGAGAGAGAGAGAGAGAGAGAGAGAGAGAGAGAGAGAGAGAGAGAGAGAGAGAGAGAGAGAGAGAGAGAGAGAGAGAGAGAGACAGACGACAGAGAGAGCGAGAGAGAGAGAGAGAGAGAGAGAGAGAGAGAGAGAGAGAGAGAGAGAGACAGACGAAAGAGAGAGAGAAGAGAGAGAGAGAGAGAGAAGAGGAGAGAGAGAGAGAAAGAGAGAGAGAGAAGAGCGAGAGAGAGAGAGAGAGAGAGAGAGAGAGAGAGAGAGAAGAGAGAGAGAGAGAGCAAGGAGACAGAGACAGAGACAGAGAGAGAGAGACAGAGAGAGAGAGAGAGAGAGAGAGAGAAGAGAGAGAGAGAGAGAGAGAGAGAGAGAGAGAGAGAGAGAGAGAGAGAGAGACAGAGCGAGAGAGAGAGAGAGCGAGACAGAGAGAAAGAGAGAGAGAGAGAGGAGAGAGAGAGAGAGAGAGAGAGAGAGAGAGAGAGAGAGAGAGCGAGAGAGAGAGAGAGAGAGAGAGAGAGAGAGAGAGAGAGAGAGAGAGAGAGAGAGAGAGAGAGAGAGAGAGAGAGAGAGAGAGAGAGAGAGAGAAAGAGAGAGAGAGAGAGAAAATGAATAGACAAAGAGAAATAAAAAAAATAGAAAGAAAGAAAGACAGAAATGAAGAAAGAGTGAAATAAAGAATCACTGGAATAAAAGAGAGAAACAAACAGAGCGAAAGAGAGAAGAAGCAAAACACAACTCAGCTGAAGGGTGGAGCACGAGCCTAGGGCGTATCAACCACATCCGCCTTCATTCTGCTCCTTTGATGAACTACGAGGACGGCGGGGTAAGGGAGACGGTCACTACAGAGCCCTCCTTTGACCTCCATGAAGTCTGGCTCTCCCGAGGCCACGGGTGCAGGGTAGGCGGTGAGTTCCAAGGTCCAGGCCTTCACCGGAGTTAGTCTGTACACCGTCCTCTGCCTCCGGATGGGGGCTGAGGATGGTGGTGGGGGTGGTGGATGTGGTGGTGGGAGCAGGTGCCCCCAGTCAGGAAGGAAGGGTGGAGATTTAGAAGAGACAAAATGCTAAGGCCCAATCCCATTTCTGCCCCTTACCCCTTACCCCTCCCCCTTGTTTTGAAGGGGTAAGGCGAAGGGGTAAGGGGTAGAAAAGGGATTGGGCCTAAGAGGTGGTAGAATAAACCAGGAAGGGGTTCCTTGTTCCTCCTAAAGGGCTACTTTGCACAATATTCAGTTGAATCAGTTCTATAATTCATGGAATGGGAGATTGGGTGTTTTTTTGAGCTTTCAAACTATGTGCTGGTACATCTAAGATAGGATTACTACTCTTACTCTTCCCCAAGTGCAATTTTAGCCCAGGAACAAGAAGGTAAACTTTCTCTCCATGGGCGAGGGGAGGGAAACCATCACCATTGATTAATACTGTACTTCAAACATGATAGTAGTAGTGTGTACTGCAATTGTCTTAGCAATAATGTGTACTACAATTGTGATAGTAGTAGTGTGTACTGAAATCGTGATAGCAATAGTGTACTGCATTATGGATAGTAATACTTTGGACTATAGGAGTAGTTTAAAATCTCTCTTCCTCGCTCTCATCTCAAATGCAGGCAAGGGTTTAAAAATACTCTCCCAAACACACTCAAGCGCGTGCACACACACACACGCACGCACACACACGCGCACACGCACACGCACACACACACACACACACGCACACACACACACACACACACACTCACGCACACAGAACCACGGTTCCTCTCTCCCCGTCTCCGTCTCCGTCTCCCCACACAGCGGGGAGGAAGGTAATTGGCCAGTGGAAGGGAGGAGGTGAGGTACTTCAAGCTGCCTGTGCCTCAGATCCAACAGAGAGCCGTGACCTCATCATCCCCACTCCCCCTACACCCACACCCCCTTCCTCCCTCTCTCCCAGGTGGGCAGGAGGAAGGAGAGAGAGAGAACAAGGGGGGGGGGGAGGGATTTGGAGAGAAAGAACCAAACAGGAAGAGACAGATGAGAGAGGCAAGGGATGTATGGGCCCCTACTGAAGGGCCCCTGGTTGTGTTCCATTGTTTAATACACAGACCACTTGCCACCCCTCCGTCTGTTTGGGGTCTTTGGGGGCTCAGCTGTATCCCCACATTTTATAAGACCTCCATTTTTGCACATAATAAACCTATTTGGTAGAAATTCGGTCAATTATATCAGAATCAATACATATCAACGTTGCCTAGACATTCAGAATAGAAAAGTCACTACTGTAAACGTTTCAGTTCAATACGAATTACAGGAAGAGATGGACAAAAGGTAATGTAAATCCATCATATCAAGTCCTAAACCTTTACATTCTGTCGACGTGTGTGTGAACATATTACATTATTCCTATGGAGTACTTATTTTCTTTAGCTGAAGCTTCCAGCAGAGGAACTTAATGTACAGACGCAGTCACACACTTGGATGGGGAGCTTGGCACGCTGGAACAAGGTTTGTCAAAACATAAAACACAAAATGAAAGCATCCCTTCCAATATGGATATGAACTATGGCCGGGCCAAGCGCAGGGCAGCTAAATTTACGGTTGTTTTGTTGGTCGGTTGGTGGTTGGCCTCTTGGCACCAAATGCGACGTGCTGCGTTTGAAAAACAAACTGCTGTTCAGCGTTCCAGCCTTGACCGTGGGTTCCTGCCATTACAGAGGCAATGGCTCATATCTGCTCTGCCTTCATTGTAGTCCTTCAATGCATCAGGGAACCTCACAACAATGACCGTGACCACACTCTCATCCCCAGCGCCTGATGTGAGCCAGCGCTCGGCTCATGGAAATATGCCACTCATTACAATGTTTGAACCGTTTCCTCCATCTCCCCGATAAGACAGGAAGAGGGAGGGCTATGGTTCCTGCTGACCCAGGGAGATTAATATGATGATGAAGACAAACGGAGCACTGACACAGGCCACCTTCTATTCGTCCTACTGCATTTCTGGATAGAAGGAGATGTGTATCAGTGGAGAGAATAGAGCGACAGGACAGTTGACCACATCAGGACGACTGGATGTGCTTAATAAACATACATCAATATTTTTAATCAAACATTTTTTAAGGATATATTGAAATAAAAGTGGTTATTGGATTCCATTCCGATTTTTGTCCCGTCAGGTTGTCCCCTCAAATATAAATTATTTCTAAATAAATTATGTGATTGAAAATACATATTTAATAAAAGCCAACTCCATCGTTGCACATCCGATTTCCCGATGTTATGATTTGGTTCCCCACTAAGTTGTAATGAGATCTGGGCCCTTGCTCTCCCCCAACCTTTCAAACCTCCTTCCTCACTCGTAGAACAAATGCTCACCAGTCTGTAGTCGTTAAAGGAACAGAGTGATAAACAGCCATAATGTTTTCTCCCCTTCAGCGACTGTACCCAGACCTTACATGACTCTCCGTCTAAAAGGGGCCAACATGCTCACTAAAGGTTAACTGGGGCACAGCGGAGGGTCTGATTAGATTCTATAGGCCGCGCTACAACAGCTCACAAAACACACCACAACCGCTTTTCTTCAGAATCAATACGCTGGCCTCAATCTTCCTGGGTATTAACCGTAAAACACACTCCATGTCACTTAAGCTAGGGGCCCCTTAAAGGGATGTCTATCTCTCTATTTGTTCTATCTCTCTTTTAACACCCTCTCTTACTTTTATTCTACCTCTCTTTAAACTCTCTGTCCATCTCCCTTTCTTTCGTTTAATCTCTCTATTAATTCCCTGCCTTCCAGCTTCACTCTCTTTTGTTGTCTTATTTTATAACAAGAAACATACATTGTTCTCCAGGCTGTTAGCTAGAGACCTACAGGACTGTGTACTATAAGAATATGATACGGTATTGCTTTGTATGACATCAGCTGAGACATTAAATCAATAAGGGGCATCCTAGCAGTAAAGTGTTATGGGCCTGTTTACTATGTGATGGATGGAACCGCGTACAGTGGTCTGAGGTGACCCCACATCAAACGTCAATATACGTTTGGAGGACAGCCTACAGTCTGACGGCTGTCCCAGGTTCCCTCCAGTCTCAACCCACAGAGCCCTCAGCCACTTCCCCTCCGACCACCTCTGCTTATTGAGTTTATTGTGCCCTTATATGTATGCCCAGTGTTGCCAAAGTTACCTTGAAAAAGTAATCCAATTACTGATTACTAGTTACATCATGCTTCGCCCCTCGTCAACAATTGTTCTCCCCCCCGTTCAACAACTGGTTTTCCAACCCGGTCAACAATTCTGCGCAGGGGGCTGGTAGGGGGAATTCGGGGGGGTCAGTACCTCTTGTATACAGGGTCCAGAATTTGGTGCTACGGCCCTGGGTGCACACACTGACACACGGCTTTCAACCGCTTCCGCCAACTTTTAATGCATAGACAAAATATCACTGTGCGCTTTACGGGGCGATCACCAGACGCAGCTCCACACACACACACACACACACACACACACACACACACACACACACACACACACACACACACACACACACACACACACACACACACACACACACACACACACACACACACACACACACACACACACACACACACACACACACATACACACGCACGCACACACACGCACGCAGCACCGTGCGACTATTACCGCCGCTAATAACAACTGGTGACGCGGACTCTGGAGAGTCGAGGTTGCCTCTGATAGATTGAAGTCTTTGGAGAACTACGGTTCACACGCACACGCACTCTCACACAAACAGACAGACAGGCTGGCAGACAGGCTGGCAGACAGACAGACAGACAGACAGACAGACAGACAGACAGACAGACAGACAGACAGACAGACAGACAGACAGACAGACAGACAGACAGACAGACAGACAGACAGACAGACAGACAGACAGACAGACAGACAGACAGACAGACACACGCCACTCCATCGCTCTCAACGCCAATCGGTGATCCGGTAAAAAAATTAAGAAAAATAGTAACGCACAGTGTCTTTGATGAGTAACTTTAATCTGATTACTGGTTTGGAAATAGTAGCGCGTTAGATTGCTCGTTACTGAAAAAAGTGGTCCGAGGCCAGTTACGCGTTACCGGCATCACTGTGTATGCACATCTGGCCCCTATTGCCACCCTAACTATACCTGGAAGGGGGAGCCCTCTTCTGTGCCTGCTCTAATTTTGGTATGGAGAGTTTTGGTGTGACCCTAACCCTAAGTAAATACTTAGGGTTCGGGTCAGGCTGTATAGTGTATGGGCCTGTAACGCTCTGTGGGAGTGTAACTTTGATTAAGGGCTATAAAGGTACAATTGACTTGTCTTGACTCTTAGATAGTCTCCTCATGGCAGACAATACACGTTCCCCTTCCTAACTGCGGGTGAAACAGTCCCCGCAATGCAGACCTTACTGGACAGCAACTGCATTTCTGTAACTGATAACACCCATTATCGGAATTCATTAGTAAGACGAACATGCTAATCGTTGTATATTCGTGCAGGGAAACTTAATGCGTGTAGAAATGAATCAATGTTTTTTTTCAGCATTGACCGACGCGGTAAAAACAGCTAGTTTGTGGCAATTAAAGTGTATGACCCCTTAGCAAGGATTTACACTGTGCCCGTTAGCCATTCTCATTAGCCAGAGTGCTAATGGATGTGTCCACCATTTACAGAAAAGGGCCGGACAGGAGGCAGTGTGCTCATTGCACGCCACCAGAGTGCAGGGTTACACAGTGGCCAACATGGTCGTCCCACTGGTCGTTTCGCTGGTCGTCGCCTCACCTGGCCTGTCTCGAACAATGTCTGGCACGGAGAGGTGATTTACAGGTGGGGACTCTAAACAGGCTGTGGGAACATGAATTACCTTTGCTGCTGTAGGGTGATAACAGGCTGGGAGTTAGGGATGTCGTAACTTGTTTGTTGTCCTGTTTTGCGTGTTGCTGTGTAAGGATTCCTTTTAGGGCCCCACGGTTTTGACCTCCATAAATATGCCTGATATCGTACTTGGCATGGATGACTAAATGCATAGGTCATTTGGAACTAAGTTACCAAATGCTCATAATGCGGCAGCTAGTGATGTCAAAGTCATTTAGAAGTGTAGTACATGTACATGTGCTAAGACAGTAATAAAGAATCTTCATGTAAAGATTCTTCTCCTTCTTCTATTTATTGTGCATAATATGCTTGTGTTCTTAGCATTGTGGGGTACTTATTGTGTTTGGTTACTTAGCATGTTAGGGAACTTAGCAGGTTGACGTTCTTAGCATGCTATGGTACTGCGTGCTAAGAATGCTAAGAACGTCAATATGCTAAGTACAGGAAGCTAGTAGCAAGCATGAAGGCTAGCAACAATGTAGGGTAGCTAGCGTGTCGGATGGTTGACATGACAGGGTAATTTGACATATAGATAGGGTACTTGAAAAAGTTATCTTACTCTGGGTAGATTATGGTTTAAACATCTAGGAAAAATATGAATGCTATAGTTGGTAGTATAAATGGTGATAGATTTCACCGGCAACCTTCGATCTGTATGAAATTGAAAGGGGTGTGTGGACATTGTGGAGGCTTTGGGCTCCAATAGACCAGTCCATTAATCCTTCAGCAGGCTGGCTCCAATATTCTTCCAAATACCACCATGCCAACCGATAACCCTTTTAAAGAAATGAGATATCTTTGGAGGCCCTCGTCCCCACAAAAGGGACAACGAGAATCCCAGTTCCGGTTATCTTTGATGTGAAGGTTAAGATGGCCTGAAAGTAGCAGCATCACTATGTCATCGGGTAGCAATCTGTGGTCACATTATAAACTGGCTCAACAGCAGCAGAACTACACCACACTTTATTTCTATCTGAAATAGTTAGTGGTGTGAAACCATTTACATCGTTAGACAGGTTAGGATGTCGTTTTCTTAAGCAGATGAGTTCACTTCCCGAATGGGGGAAGATAATAAATTAAAGTGATGAGGCAGGCAAAATGTATTAAGCAGATATTAACTGAACACTTAATTAAGAGTGCCAAGGGCCAACGTTTGACGTGTGTGCGTGTGTGTGTGAGTGCGTGTGTGTGTGCGTGTGCGTGCGCGTGCATGTGTGTGTGCATGTTGGCCTCAATGTGCCATGTTCAATTTCCTTGATCAGACAGTAATGCCTGATTGCATAAAGGATAACGGCAACTGAATTTAAACCTACTCACTCCCATTCGATAACACACAATGGCTGACCCTGGGAGTGTTGAATGAATACACACTTTAATTGATGATTAATTAGTTCAACCTCAGGTAAGCCAAAAATCGATTAAAACAATACAGTACGAATGACTACCGTGTCACGGAGAAACGCTCCATTGATTTCTGCTTCTTCCGGCCGCTCTCAGCTCTTCAAACAGTCTTCCTCGAGTGGAGTTTAAATAGAGAGGAATCATAAAGATGTTAGAAGCACAGAAGCGTGCAGGGCCATGGCACCTGACCAGCCACACAGCGCCGGCTGCCTCCTATGATTTGCACACCTTTGCCCTGCAGGTGAGCAGAACCAATCAGTGGGATATACTGGGATTGTGCTGAGGCTGATGGGAGAGAAATCCTTGAAAAAAACTCCCTGCCCTCTGCAACACGAGGTCACTGGCGGAAGAGCCGGCTAGCACACGGCCAAGACCAGACCGTCCATGTACCCCGGCAGACCCTGCTTCCACTCCACTATGGACGGGTGTTCATGGCGGTTATGTTGAGGGTATTTCTGGAGTTAGATAAGGAGATAAATGTAAGGTAGACCTTTGTGGGAAAAGCAGACGCAGAATTGTTAGCATCTGGGATGCCCTCTGTTTATCAGATGCCTCTGTTTATCAGAAACAGAATAAGAATGATTTTTATTGCCAGGTAAGCTTGCACATACGAGGCAATGAGTCATGATGCGTGGCTGCTAAATAAATACAAGACGCTCTTTTAGGAAACACAACTTAAGAAGAGAAGATGATGAATCAAAATGGGATGTTTATTTTCAAATATTAAGATATATTATAAGAAAATGTAGAACCTAAATCTGAACTCAAATATATATCTACAAAATGAAATGATGAAGAATGAGGTTAAAAAGGCGCTGATTTTCCCAAGGATTCCACCTTCTTATCCAACTGGAGGGAGCCAGGTGTCCTCTGCCAGCCCCCTGAATCTACATGCCCACCCTGTTGATTTAGCCTGGTGGCCTGATCCCCAGCCAGAGATGATGGAGTGAGTCAGCCTGACTCTGGGGCAGCAGGTAATCACAGACAGGAGCAGAGTCCTTTATGAACATGGAGGTGGGTATAGTCTAAAGGTTAGGTTGACGGCTTCCAACAAATAAGGAACTGCGTTTGAACCTCGAACCCCACACTTTTTGTAGGCAATCTTTAGCAATACGCCCCAACCCCTACCTGCTCCTTAATGGCTCTCAAATGTTTACAAAATTAACGGTACATTTTCTTGGATAAAAGCATCTGCTTCTAAATTCCAAAATAGTCATAGTAAAAAATGTGCCTGTTTATTGTACATTTCATTGTTATATATTATATCACCCTCATTGGAAACCTACAGGCTGGAACAGGATAGATTAGTAGTTAAAATGTAGTGTATCCAGGCCCAGAAGGTTATGGTTTCAAACCCCAATGTCTGCAGCCTAACCTGCAGGCATGGGAGACACAGACACCCTCATCCCTACCTGCACCTTAATGATACATATCCAAAATCAACCACTTTAGCATCCGCTAAATTACTGGATCGTAAACAGTAAGTACATTTTATATCCCTTCGACTATCAAGTCTGCAGCCTGGAACAGGAAAGTATAGTAGTTAGGACATTGACTCAGCCTAAAAGGCAATGAGACGGAACCCTAAGGGTCGCAGTCCAATGACCAACCCCTTAACTGCCTCCTAATGGCGCCTATCCAAATTAACTAGAAGTGACGCTGGAGAAAAGCATCAGCCAACGACTACATAGTAAACACTCAGTTTTGCAGTTGGTGCATTTTGCATCCATCTGGATATAAATACCTGTAGTGTAGAAGCCAGGGCAGCCAGGACCAGACGAGCGCTCACCTTCTCCCCAAGGGCCTTTGAGGCTGTCTAGGAAGCGCCAGAAGTCCCTAAACAGGGGTCGCTCCAACTTCTTCAGGCTGTCCTTTACGATGGTGTCCTTGCACACACACAGCTGGACCACTGGAACCAGACTCCTGGACAACACGGCGAAAAGAGGGGAGACTGAAAAAGGTGTCAAGAAAACTATCCCAACACAGTTCTGTGTTTGAATGACACATCTTTATATAGATAGAACACACACTCATAATAAATATGAATGCTATCAAGGTCAAATGTCATGAAGCGCTTCGAGCCCAGAGCACATTACATTGTGTGCATGTAACGGAAATGTAATCAGATTGTTTTTAAATCGCAAGCCGCGGAGGATGATTGTAGGAGGGCTGTACTCAGTCGCCCGCTTCGTACAGGACTCAAGTCTGTTATGGATGCTTTGAGCTTGAGAGTGTTCAAACGGTGTTGGAACTGTTTGGCAAATCGTGGATGGTCATATGTCCCCGAACGTCATAGCAACAAAACCAGTTTACGCTAAGGGACAGACACACTAAAAACATAAACGTGTGAAATGGATGATTGTTTGCTTTAAGGCAAAGACAAGACATTTGAAATAGAAGTCAGAGGGACCACATTTAGGGAAAGCTATTGCATAATATTGGACCATTAAACCTCATGGTGTGTTAATGGTTGTACTCTTTTGGTTTTGTTCGAACACTTGAGACAAACAAAGCAAATTATCAACAAGCATTATTAACAAGCAGAACCTCCAGGGACATGCTCACTATCAAGTTCATCGCCACAGACAGAGAACGATAGGGTTATATTACGGTCGAAAAGCTCATAAACTAAAATTGAAAATGGAGTATATCAAGAATGATGGGAATGCACAGGACAATATTACACATGCCCTCATGCAGGAATGATGGCGTATAGTCCATCTGCCTTGCAAAAATAAATGGCTTGTGTCTTTCGGCTATGTCATAAACACAGATAATTGGTCATTTTTTAGGCCGGTGAACACAGAGAACAGTTTGATCAAGTTTATGGCATCCAGAAGGATAACCCATTGTGTTATGCTACCATAATGTCCGGCTGTAATGGCACCCATTACACTTCTAACCATCCCTGGAAGGAGTTATCTGCCTTCCTTCTCAAGGTTTCCTCCCTAATAATGAAGCGAGTCTCTCCTGGCTCGGTGAAGGGCTTGGGTTAGGGGTGAGCCGTTTATTCTTGCCTGCGAAGCCCTTTGAGACTTTACCTGTGAATAAGGGCTATACTAATCCAATCTACTCGATTAGTTATTTTTCCTTAGACTGATTAGGACGGCGAAATACAGGCTCTGTTTCAGGACCAAGGACAGAGAATTCGAGTGTATTTCAG
>OLKM01000811.1:77991-172991 GCA_900291075.1 Melanogrammus aeglefinus
TTCTTGGGGAACTGTGCGTTGGTGACAGGGAATCTGGAGATGGCAGAGGAAGGAGATGATTTCGGAGTACATGATTGGCTCGACCACCAGGGAGAGGGTGCAGGCCTTCCTCGTATCGCTCGGGCTTCACCCCTGGAACTCCTGCAGAGGTGAGAGGGTCAAAGGTTGAAGGTGGTCGAATCAAAGGAGGCAGATGTTTCCACAGAATATGCTGGGTTTGGAGTGCAAGGCCCACGCTAGTCTTAAATTGAGAAGGCGGATGCCGTTAAAAACAAGACACAGAAATGCACTCTGGGAATAGGGCTTTTGTCTTCCTTAAGGAAAACTCTCCAGTTCTTGCCGTAGGCAGACTCACTTTCCCTGTGACTCAAACAGCCGTGGCAGTCAACCGTACAAGGCAATAAACCAACGAGTTGGAGAAATTGGGAGTTTTCTCAGGGAAAGTAAAAAAGATTAAAAACCTTTTGGACACTTTTGAGCGCATTTGAGAAAATAAATAACAAAATAAATTGTTTGGAAATAGCATACAGAGACGGAAAAACTGTTGCTTTGTTAGCAGCAGTGATTACGATTTTTTCTTTTCTTAAAAGTAGGAGACTTTACTTTCAGCCAACACTGTTGTCTAAAACCATTAAGGTACAAGCCACTCACGTACATTAGGGTTGATTAGTGGCTTATGACTTAAACTGGGCTAGAAGAGGAAAGGAAATGACGTAAAAAAAGAGGGAGAGACGAAGACAAGGAGAAGAGAAGGCTTGATCCCTCGTCTCGGTCCAAAAGGCTGAGGTTTAGGGAGGTTGGCCTACATCCTCAATTCTCCTCCCCCAACCCCATACCCCATACCCCCTGCTCCCCCAGTCTTACTCTTCCCACTGGGGGGCTGCGGCTTGACAAGCTCCAGCCCCGTGGATCACAGTGCTACAGTGGGCAGCGGCTCCTGACTGATGCTGAGACCAAACGCCCAACTGTCACTTCTCCCGGAGGACAAAGCGTGATGAAACAATAGGAAAAGGATCAATAGCAAGCTTATGAAAGCTGGTGAAAACGACTCAGAGTCTTGTCAAAGGAAGCCAATTGAATCTGGATGTCAAATGCGCTCGGTGGAACGTCAATCATAGTCCCGGTGTCGAAGCGCAGCACGGTTCATACATTCAAGGGGAAGCTTGATAACGCGTTGAAACACCCTAAGGAAGGTGAATAATACATGCCAATGTCTCCTAAGGGTCCTTGAAATGTTGTGGAACGAATGTGCGCAATAAACTCTGCTATCCACGGCACTGTCGTTAACCCGTATGTCCTTGTCTGCACCTCTATATGCAGACATATTAAAAGGGAGTGCATACGGCCATATTGTCATGTTCTGCTGCGGTCCCATACGTAAGTGTGATTTAGGGGCGAGACGCCACAGGCGCGACAGCGAAGGGGAACTCAATGTGGTCGTTATTAAGACATTATGGATGGAAAAATATGGTGTGAGAGTATGCAGCAGAAAGACTCAAACACTCTCAGATAGCGTTCCTCATTGCCCTCCAAATGAGCGTTGTCTTCAAGGCCGCCGCTCACAACGCGATGATCAAATTCGTCCACGTCATTTAAGATGTTGTTTTTCATATACTCAATACCCTCATCCGACAGCACAGCCTGAAACGTCCCCCCCCCCCCCCCGACCCCCCCGAAGGAACGAACAACAACAAAACAACACGCGGAATCATTTTTCAACGGCTCTCACCCGGGATAATGCACAGCATATTAGATATATTTTGCAACAACTGCAAAAAAAACATCAATCGGCAAAACGAATGACCCAGGAGAAAACTACGCCTCATTCTCCATCTAATAACCGTCCGAACGGCAGGCGCCCGGAGTAGCCTGGTCTGGAACCTCATTAAAAGTATATCTTCACTCCATATGAGTAATGTGGAATCCCATTATCTCCCACACTAGTCAGTGTCTAGTGGTCGTCGGGGGGAGCTGTGCAGCACAGATGAAGTGGTCCACCATGGCCATATGAGCCATCTGCATCAGCCGGGGGGGAAGCCTACCCACACAAGCTCTCTGCGTGACGACTCCAGCGAAGACCGAGGGAGCAGGTCACCGGTGTGGTTTTCCTAGAAAGAGATCATCCTTGCTGCCATTTACTGATGTATATGCCCGTGTAGGTGCTGGTGTGTAGTGAGGGATTCAGTGTCATTGGAGCGTTTGAAACTGGCAATGCACTGGGACGGGAGTGATGGTTTGAATTGGTTGGTTGGGTTGCGTCTCTGTGTCAGAAAAATACATGTTGTTTTTTATCGTGTAGTTTTATCTCCCCTCCGCTCAGAGATACGCTATTAATATCAGAATAGAACACGTTCTGTCAGGAGATGAGCGAGCCCGTGTCTAGCCAGGAGAGGGTCGTCTTTAACAGCCCAAACTCTCTCGCCCGTCACTTTTTACTGCGCCGCCGCTCGGCTTCCTCATCATTTATTTAGCGGGCTGATCCTTGTGAAGAGAGAGGCCACTCATGTGGCAGTCAGTGTGACAGCCTGTGCTGCTGATAATAACAGATGTCGTGAATTAGTGTAAAAAAAAAACACGTATTAAGGCAGCTTAATGTATTTCGTCGACCTTCTTAAATATGCTATCGACTCACGCCAAATGCTGTCTTGATCCTGTTCTTGCACGGTCAGTTAATTATTTTGTCTGGGATTACAAATTTTAACAGGCCCACACACCCACTATACTTTTACTATAAAATGTAAGCATAATCAATTTTTTGTGAGATGCGTATCTTTAAGGAGCAGGTTATGTAACTTGCTAACTATTAAGCCTCTTCGTTAACCTAACGTGAGAGAATGAGACTTGATATGTCTCATACTCCATCCATGACTTGTTGTGTGTTTTTATCAGTATGAACCAAAACCACAGTGACTAAATAATCCATGCGGCCCTAGTTAACAGCATGGCTTCACCACAAGTACCGAACCGTAACACTTTCGAAGTTTCAACAGCCACCACCTCCCGGGAAACCACATGATAGCAACGGGTATCATTCACCGGGACACGAAAAAAACCCTCCTTCTCGCTCCTTCTGAGGTGATCCGGAGTGCACAATAGCAGCAGAGTGGGCGATGCATAATTAAGCCAGAGAACGCACTGGGGGAACTGGAGGCAGACAAACACGGGAGCAAAGTAATACGTGGATAAATAGCCAATCGACCGGCAAAGCGTAAGACACGCATGCCTCCGAGGCGAACTGCTCCCTCACAGTCAACACGACGAGGCTCACAGTACTCCGGTCATTGTTAATTAAACCCCTGCATTCATGATTCATGAAGGTGGAAATCACATCTACACACAACCGCCTGTCTTTACTGGGCCCGATAGAGGGCTGTGATGTATGTGTTATTAAGGTATGCCTGTTCCCTATGGTTAATCCCCCTGTGGATGCATCATTAGCATGTATGATCCATCCACATTATGAAAGCCAGGAGAAGCTCACACCGGGATAACTCATACAGTATGCTTTACAATGAGAGAGAGAGAGAGAGAGAGAGAGAGAGAGAGAGAGAGAGAGAGAGAGAGAGAGAGAGAGAGAGAGAGAGAGAGAGAGAGAGAGAGAGAGAGAGAGAGAGAGAGAGAGAGAGAGAGAGAGAGAGAGAGAGAGAGAGAGAGAGAGAGAGAGAGAGAGAGATAGAGAGAGAGAGACACAGAGACAGAGAGACAGAGAGAGACAGACAGAGACAGAGACAGAGAGACAGAGATGGAGCCGCTAGGCTCTTGAGGTAGAGAGAGAGAGCGCGCTAAAGAAGGCAGACTCAGTTTGGTGATAACTTCATTACACTGTGCGACAAGGTCCTTTTAATGCCTGTTAAAGTAGACCACTGTCCCGCTACAAAAAAAACATAGTAACTCACACATGCATGCATGTGCGTTACAGAGTAAAATAATTAATACATGGAAACATAGTACAGATACAATGCAATACAATTTTTTTTAGAGTGGCAAGTGTTTGCTAAGTCTGTGCTAACTGTGTGTGTGTGTGTGTGTGTGCGTGCGTGCGTGCGTGCGTGCGTGCGTGCGTGCGTGCGTGCGTGTGTGCGTGCGTGTGTGCTGAGTGCGTGCGTGCGTGTGTGCGTGCGTGCGTGCGTGCGTGCGTGCGTGCGTGCGTGCTGCATGCGTGTGTGTGTGTGTGTGTGCTGATTCGCGTCTACTGGTGTGTGCCAAGCTGACAGAGATCTGACAGCTAAATTAGTCTTTAGTCTCAACTGGCTGCCTCAGTTCTTTGGTACCTCCAAAGCCTACTCAGACTCTCAGTCTGCCCTGTGTATTAATAGCACACAGTGAGCTACGGGCAGCACAGCAGTATAACCACGGTGAGCACGCTGCTTGAGAGCTGGAATATGATGAATGTTTTTATTCTAGGGAATGTAAGTGGTTATTTATTTAGAAGCACATTCATAGACAGGCTATTCTTCATGATATGTTGGCTTATAGTATGTAAAAAAGGTTGTTAAAGAGCTTTAGGTTTCGGTTCTTTTCTTTCAGCCCAAAATCGAAAAAGCATTACAAAAGTGAAGAGAAAATCAACAGTGTTCTAAATTAAACAAATTCAATTCATTTGAATTTAATTGGATTGAAAGATATCGGAATACAATTGTATTCCTAATCAACACACTCTTTCACCAATCTCAGTGACAAATGAACCACTAGTTAGCTGTTTAGATTGAGCTTTGGAAACCATATTTCCACATTGTGAGTCAACAACCAAAAAATGAACAGCCTTTGAATGAGAAAACAGTGAAAAAAAACACTGAAATAAGCATTCATCAGATAGAGTAGAGTACACTATTCAGAAACCTGAGGTTTTCAATGAATGAGGATCATCTACTTTAACACAATGACATAACTGTATATAAAAAATATATGTACATTACTAAAATAATCAGTTGAATGATGTGTTTGTGTGTGTGTATATATATATGTGTGCGTGTGTGTGTGTGTGTGTGTGTGTGTGTGTGTGTGTGTGTGTGTGTGTGTGTGTGTGTGTGTGTGTGTGTGTGTGTGTGTGTGTGTGTGTGTGTGTGTGTGTGTGTGTGTTTGCCTGCCTGAGAGAGGAGGCATCAAGGAAGTGAGAGAGAGAGAGAGAGAGAGAGAGAGAGAGAGAGAGAGAGAGAGAGAGAGAGAGAGAGAGAGAGAGAGAGAGAGAGAGAGAGAGAGAGAGAGAGAGAGAGAGAAGAGAGAGAGAGAGAGAGAGAGAGAGAGAGAGAGAGAGAGAGAGAGAGAGAGAGAGAGAGAGAGAGAGAGAGAGAGAGAGAGAGAGAGAGAGAGAGAGAGAGAGAGAGAGAGAGAGAGAGAGAGAGCAAGCAGGGAAGCTTGAACAAGATGCCCTAACCTCTACATGGTTTAGAGTTCAATCCCTTTGGATAAAGTGTCTGCTGAAGACTGGATGGCAGTAGCTGGATGTCAGAGACGGACCTCTGAAGTGGCGTATCCTGCTCTGGGGGTGGCCCAGTGCCTCCTGGAGAATATCCTCCCCTGGGTCCATCTTCCAGTGCCACTCGGGACACACCGGGTTTGTGTGGTGTCTGGTCGAGAGACATAGAAAGAGACCGACAGAGAGTGAGAGAGAGAAACAGAGAGAGAGAGAAACAGAGAGAGAGCCACAGAGAGAGGGATATAAATAGATAGTGAGAGAGAGACAGAGACGGAGAGAGAGAGAGAGAGAGAGAGAGAGAGAGAGAGAGAGAGAGAGAGAGAGAGAGAGAGAGAGAGAGAGAGAGAGAGAGAGAGAGAGAGAGAGAGAGAGAGAGAGAGAGAAATGCACAGATAAAGAGAAAATACATGTTGAAGAAAATGGATGTGACGGAGAGAGATTGTAAGAAAGTAATAATGTGATTAAGACAGGGAAGTTGGACAAGTAGGGTCATATAAGAATTGGCTATGTGAGAGAAGGTCATATAGCAATAATCATATCATATCTGCATTTTTCATGCAAGACCTCATCTCGCTGGGTCACGGACAGCCCTCATAATGACAGAGCTGAGGTACTTTAAACAGATGCACTGAGGGCTAATTACAGCTGTAAATTGACGTTTTGGCATGTGTGTGTGTGTGTGTGTGTGTGTGTGTGTGTGTGTGTGTGTGTGTGTGTGTGTGTGTGTGTGTGTGTGTGTGTGTGTGTGTGTGTGTGTGTGTGCAGTGTTTGTCCATGTGTGTTGTGTGTGTGTGTGTGTGTGTGTGCGTGTTGTGTGCGTGTGTGTGTGTGTGTGTGTGTTTGTCCATGTGTGTGTGTGTGTGTGTGTGTGTGTGTGTGTGTGTGTGTGTGTTTGCATGTGTGTGTGTGTGTGTGTGTGTGTGTGTGTGTGTGTGTGTGTGTGTGTGTGTGTGTGTGTGTGTGTGTGTGTGTGTGTGTGTGTGTGTGTGTGTGTGTGTGTGCGTGTTTGTCCATGTGTGTGTGTGTATGATCAACTTAAATACCTTGCAGGCTGCATTCCTGCCTCATACCCTTAGCGATAGGCTCTAGTCCGCCGCCCAATGGAAGGATAGGGAACTGCCTTTGTCTCGGGTTTAGGAGGTTTTAAACATAGTGGCTCCTACCCTTTCTTGGCCGCTGATCCCCATTTTTGGTCAACTCCTTATTCCTATATCAACCTTTTCTCATTACATAAAATTCCAAATGTCCCTAGTTAGTAGTCAGACGCTTGTGGCTTCAAATCCTTTGGCAGTCTGTAAGTGTAACAGACTCATTGTCCTTCAAGGCTTTAACATAACAAACATAGCGCCAAATATCGATAGCTTCTAAGTCAGCAATGTCCTGAGACCCCAATATGCAATTCAATAGTTCCCAAGGTTGGGAACCACTGTTTGCCTGGCAAAAACACAGAGGAGCTGTTGTGTTCTCCGCTCACCTCCAACAGAAGACACACTTTGTTGGCGCGGGCCAGGCTTGGGGTCAGTCTCCATTGAAGGTGTGCAGAGTGTGTTTGGTTTCGGCCACAGAGCTCAAGATGCAAGATGCAGCCCAGCAGCTTGTACCCTGTACATAGAGACAACAGTTAGGAGATTTATATACATTATATATAACAACACAAAATCGAATATACTGCAATTTAATCTCAGAAAGAACATCAAGCCCTAGACATTGATGCCTTAATATCAGGAGCAACCAATCGATTCCTGTGCCCTTAGGAGCCATAGGCTCCCATTGATTCTCCTCCTCTAAATGGTAATTAACTGTTCTACTGTCTTCTTCCATCAGTTAGCTTCTTGCCGACAAAGGGTACACTGGCACGTGTGAAACAGGACTGTTTATAACATCCAGGCTCTTTAAATATATTCTGACTTTGATCAAAAAAAAAAAAAAAGCTCAATTACACTCACATTTATAAATGTACATTTAGAAATATATTGTATTTTAAACAGCTATGGGCACAACACATTGCTACTTTCGAAGAATCAATCTCACCGAGGTAGAGACTCAAAGCGGAAGAAATTAGTGTAGCTCTAGTGAACTTATCTGTAAACTCTCAACTGGTACGCTAGCTGCACTCAAATAAAAATAAAATGACGCTATCGATCTCCAACGTTTTTTTCGTCTTGTTTCGAAAAACAAAAATCGGGGCCAAAATGTGGACAGGAAGCTGAGTGTTCCCTCTCTGGAGCGCTGCCCTTTAGCTCCTCCACCACGGGGCGAAGCCTCACACTGCACTAGCATCAAACCGCTATCCCTCCACAGCTGCCCGTACCCTTGGCTAACCTTTCTGCTCAGCATGCACACGGCCACACACACCACATTCCCCATCTCAAGCAGGTGGATTCGATTCCGGGCACCGCAGAGAACCGCAGCTAAGCCGGGTGGGAGTCGTCTGATAGCTCTGTGATCGCATCATCTACCGATGTGTTCGCAAGCACAAAAAAAATAGGACGAATAAGCGCTCCCCAGAGCCATTCGTGCGTATGTGTGCTGAATGATCAAGTGAAACTGAAGGGGAGTGTTAATGCAGGGCCAAATGTTTATGGTAGCCTGTTTCTGTCTGTTGACCTCTCCCCGGTGGGTCTGTCGACTCAGCAGAGTGCGGGGTTTGGACCTTCTCTGCATGGCATGACCTATCCGTTCTCCGCGTAGCGCAGTGTGAGCTGTCAAGTTCATACAAGGTGGCGCAGGTAAGTTGTGTGACATTGCAAATACCCCCTATCCGCTCCTTAATGTCCAATAACTGAAATTGCTGTATGGTGGCTTTGGATGAAAGCGCAAATGCTGTTTATTACTTAAGTAATAGTAAGAAATGTGACACAAATAAATCCATTTATTAAATCCATCAAAAAGGTAAAAAGAATATCTGGCTGGTTTTGATTTGTCTGAAAACAGCAATATTCTTCATATAGCAGCAGTCACTCCAATCCAGGGGTCTCAGAACAGCATCACAGGAAATGGCAGAAAGCATCATCCTAAAGGTCAAATACCACACAGAGAACATTCAGCATTCAGCAGTGCCAGCTCCTTCTATTTAAAAACACCTAAAAATGTCAGCCTTAGTTTGTTGTGGAGTGACGTGACCCTAAATCTGTATTCCTATTCTGTGCATTTTAATACAGGACAAATCTGTATTAATAGGTATTCAAATGAAAACAAATTCTAATTTTCCTATCTTAGAAAGTATAACTTTCACTGGGGGACAACTGATATTTATGATGACTTATAATCTTTGAAAATAACCTTTGAAAATGTCAAATACACATTAGCATTCTTGTTGGACTATGGCATTCTAAAAGTAGGCATGGATGGAAATGTACACATGAACACACACTGTACAAAAAACACCCAAACCCATCACACGCATCCATTATCAGCAGTAAATGTTTTACTTCCAAAAGAAGAACACTATTAACTCGTGGATCTGGCCAAGAGAAGAGAAGAGGAGAGAGGATTGTGGAGGGGAGGTGAGGGGAGGAAAGGGGAGGAGACTAGTGGATTGAAGAGGAGAGGAGAGAGGAGAGGAGACTAGAGGGAGACGATAGCAGATGCAAAGGGGGAGAGAGGAGAGAACAGAAGAGAAGGGGGTAAAGAGGAGATAAGAGAACAAATGGAGGAGAGTAGAAGGGAGGATGGGAGAGGAGAGGAGAGGAGAGGAGAGGAGAGGAGAGGAGAGAGAGGAGAGGGGGGAGGAGAGGAGAGGAGAGGAAGAGGAGAGGGGAGAGGAGAGGGAGAGGAGAGGAGAGGAGAGGAGAGGAGAGAGGCGAGAGGAGAGAGGAGAGGAGAGGAGGGAGGAGGAGAGGAGAGGAGAGGAGGAGAGAGAGGAGAGGAGAGGAGAGAGAGAGGAGAGGAGAGGAGAGGAGAGGAGAGGAGAGAGGAGAGGAGAGGAGAGAGGAGAGAGGAGAGAGGAGGAGAGGAGAGAGGAGAAGAAGAGAAGAGAGGGGAACAGCAGAAGAGAGTTGGAAGGGGGGAGAGTGAAAGAGAAGTGGGGGAGAGGAGATAAAGAGAACAAATGGAGGGGAGAAGAGGGTTGAGCTCTTGGGACTGAGCTGTGAGGGTTTAGAGGAGGCAGGTCCAGGGACGTGGATCAGCATCATTAAGCAGCAGTGGGGAACGCAGTCCTCAGCTCAACACGGTTCTACATGCGGACGGAAAACCGTCTCAGCACACATCGCATTGGACACGCTTCCACCCAGAACCACACATCACTCAGCCAGCTGAGTGCAGTCCAGGAGGACAAAGACAAGGAGGGTGGAATTATGTAGTGGATCACAGTGAAACTCTGAGTCAATGTGGGTCGAACTGAAACAAGTCGATTTTAATATTGTTGTTGTATAGCCCTGAATTACAATTAGAGTCTCAAAAGACTTAGATTTGCGCAAAAACAAACAGCTGGCCTCATTAGGAATTCCTTGATGGCAAAAACACCAAAAGAAGCCGACACCTGATTTAGACACTTAGATACTCCTGATTTAGATACTTTAAGGAACGGTTTTCTAATCTTTCAATTTAATGCCTTGCTTACCTTCGCTGTTTAAAAAAAAGAAGTGCCTCAAAGCCTTGAAAACCGAAGCAGCAAATGAGATAAGACAAGCACCTGTGTAAATTGTTTAAATATGTCTTGTTCTGGTTTTTTATTATTGTTGTTTTTGCTCTTTTTATCTATGCCCTCTGAGGTGACCTTGGGGGCTCCGAAAGGCGCCCTCAAATAAAATGAATTATTATTATTATTTATACAATAATGGGACCATTGAGATAACGCTGTACCCAAACACGACGATTGAAAGCTGGACTGCCTGACAATGTACAGGCGTTCAGCATAAAGCGATTTACTCTACTGTGTCATCCCTCTACGTTAGCTAAAGAACGGCGCCACCTCTCTGTCCTTGAGAAGGCAGCACGTTTTACAGACGCGATTATAATCAGCAGCTATGGCAAATTTGAATGATTTGCTTCTATTTTTTTGCAAAGTGATGCAGACGATATAAATTCAGTAAATTACCAGTGGTCAGAAGTGACAGCCAACAGATGGTGCTTTGGAAAACTGCAGGACATATGCGACAAGATTGACCCTTCACCAAATAATCCGGAACAGAATTCATTTATGTAAGCTTCATAACAGAAACTAAACCTGACGTTGCCATTGTTTTATTTTCACACACATTTTTTCCATCAACATCTATTTATCCGGTATTACCAATGTCATGGTGAACGTGAACGCGAGAGTTTGTACATGCAGGACATCTATGAGTCCTTTTAAAAAGGGTTAGATAACATGGATCATCAAATATCTATAGCTTATGTCAGCCATCTCCGTCTCGCCCCCATGCTAATCAGGCGAACCCAAGGCACTGAAGCACTGAACTCACGAGAGACTTTTCTGGAAGTATACTATTAACAAAATACTATTCCGGCTTTAAAACCAGAAAGTAGACTATTACCACAAGAATCACATTTACATTTAGGGCATTTAGCAGACGCTTTTATCCAAAGCGACTTACAATAAGTACATTTGTCACAAGAAGTGCAACAATATATCGCTGTCGGTACAGAAAGGATGTTCATAGAACCAAGTGCAAGTACAACAATCGCTAGGCTAACCAATTCCCCGTGTTAAAGCAATGATAGCAGCTACTGCAGTTGCTACCCATATTCTGGCTTTCTACTCAGAAACTAGACTACGGTTTAGTTTCTAACAGAAAACCATGGGGTTGTGATCAATCCATCAAACAACAACAACAACAACAACTTAAGTGGTGAAATGAACGCTGGCAGAGCCATACCTTGCTTGGTCGGAGCGTCCCTGAGAGCTGGCGTGATCAGTTCCCTCCGCTCCTCCTCTTCCTCATCCTTGCTCATCACTCCATTTGACTTGGATCGCCACACCATCTGCCCACCGCCTTGACTCCTGCCAGCACTCTGGAGCGCACACAGACACACACACACAACACACACAAGAACACAAGCACACAGTAAGAAAATGCACATAAAAACGCATACACAGACAAAAAAGCACACACACACACACACCACACACACACACACACACACACACACACACACACACACACACCACACACACAACACAACACACACACACAACACACACACACACACACACACACACACACACACACACACACACACACACACACACACACACACACACACACACACACACACACATTAACGATAAACAATCATCAATGATTTTATATCGTCGGAGGCTAGAGGCGATGATCAATGCAGTCCTGTGCGAGCCACATTGTTCAGGGGATAAACTAACTCATCAAGGATGTCTCACAGAGGATTACAGCGCTAATTAGTTGCATGGTTCCTTGGTTGCATTGGGAGTAAATTACAGAAATGTAATATAAATTAAAACACACTGCCGCTCATAACTCTCGCAATAATTTGTCAGTGAAAGGTACAGTGGCCTTTTGGTTTGTCCTTATGCCTTAACCGTTATCCTGATAAAACCCTTACTGGAGAATAATCCTGTATTTCCTATAATTCATTTCAGAATGTATTAGATCTGAACATGGGTCACGTATAGCAGGAATGCAAGGTGATGGTGGTGAACATCACACAGCGATAAATAGTTTTGTAAAACAATATAATAACATTAGTTAATCATTAACTAAAGGCTTTTAGATTACTTATGACTAAACCTTGTACAAAGTGTAACCAATAGTTTTCCTGGTGATGAATTATAGAACAGGAAAAAATTGGGTTAATCGCTATCATTTGGACAATGTTCAGAAAATATTAATATTGTGGACAATTTGAGCACAAAATATACTGAAAATATCATTTTTTCTTTTCTCCAAAGATCTTTTGGCCTAAATCCCCTGTGAGCCCATGATCTGCCTGCCAGGCAACCCTTTGAAAGAATCTGAAGTGATGAGCCTCTGGCTGTTCATATGTTGAAAAAAATGATTTTTCCATCCATTCTCCCAGCCAAGTGCACATGACCCCAAATCACTTCTAAAGTAAATTAATTATTCCTAAATTTAAGGTTTAGCACGACAAAGTAAATAGCTCGTCATCATTGCATTGCAATGTCTAACTGAGGGGACATAATAAGGCATAGTAGAACACAACAACAAAGGCTTCTGGGTAACAGAGAAAACTTCTGTGGGGAGATGGCACAGAGCCTGGGCCGGAAACCAAAAAACGCACGGGGCATAGTCGCGTCTTGCTTCCTGCTCCACCAGGGAGATCTTCTACTCAGAAGGGGATTATAAATATGTTACTATTGGCAAGGCTTTAAATGCTTTAGATGTTCCCCAGTACTTTTAGGCGGCCCGTGGCTGTCTTTCTGTCCATCAAGGGGTTGTTGGACTGAAGACGGTTTGAGACCCCTGGTTTGAGGCGCGTGGGGTTTTGGCGCGGTGCTTCCTACGACTTGGCGAGCATGGTCGAGGCCCGCTGAGGTTGAGCCGTGAGTCACGGCGAAACGGGGAATTATGGTCTGAATTACCCTGCAGAACGGAGCTGACGAACAGCGCAGCAGCGTTAGGACATTGCCTCTCTACCGGCACATTAATCACAACGTTTTTGTGATACAATAAGGGCACTGAGGTGCCCATACTGATTAATGTCAGGGCGGAGGTAGGCGAATTTTAATGGTGCTTATTACTTCAAACTTTTTTTACGCGACTACAGAGGCTGCTAGCAGGATATTATTTGCACTTACGTTGGGATGAAACGGTGAAAGTGTTGGGAGGGCAATGGGAAATAAGAGCAGAATGATCATTCACATATAAATACCTAAGGAGTCATGTTTCTAAAGAATGGGTTGAATGACCATGTCCCTATGAAATGGTGGGCCTATGAGTATAACCAAGAGTATTCCACCGTCTACCTCAACCTTAACTTACCTCTGCAGTTCACATCAGTTCATCAGTGTGGTGTGTAGGATTTCTCTCCCATATTCAATTTGAATTAACACATATGATATTTATTTTAAAGTTACTCCGGGTAAAAATAAAAAATAGTATAGTTAGCTTTACAAATTTCTGAGTATCCCCTGCAGTACTCCAAAGTACCCCTAGGGACGCGCGTACCCCCATTTGAGAACCACTTCACTCGATCCAGCTCCCCGGATCATGCACCCACTTGTAAGACAGAGAGCCTTTAAAAAATATGACGGTATGGGTCTTTTAATCTCTGGGGAAAAAGTTCTGAAATGGGAAAAGTAGGTCATAACATTTGATGGCGTGCACTTTAAGGAATAATGGCAGTAAGTGTTGGATTTCAAAGAAGTTTGGTTAGCTTTTAAAGATCAAGGGATTTGGTATTCTTTGTGAACGAGCCGGAATCTCTCGAGTCGCCCACCTCAGCCTGTGGGGACTATCTCTCTATGATGACATGTGACTAACATGAATAATTAGGAATGGATAAGTGTATTGTAAGATCACACCAAAACAACCTGCATAATGAAGACTACATCACAAAGAGATATATTTTACCTCTTTACTAATCATGTATTCCCAATGAAATATCACGAATGTGGACTGGTACCGAGTTGGCAGCAGATATATTTCGGCAGGAATTAAAGAGGTTATAATTAAATCATGGAATGATTGAAATGTGACAGATTTCAGGGTTCAAACCACAGCACATAATCTAAAAGGGCCCCTGTTTCCCCAACAGGCGTGAGGCAGATAAGTAATCACATCCATCATACATCTGGGTGGACACTCACACTAGTGGACAGATTGATAAATGGCTTGAAATGGAATCATCCTTAAACAGGGGCCTTTAAGGCTACAATAAAGGAGTCGCTCAAAATGTATCTGCTTATTGTTTAATTTATGCATCTTCTTTGCCCCTGTTACAAAGCCTAGGGGGGTTCCATAATGTAATGTATGTAAATGTTCTTTCCCTTTCAATAGCCAGAAAAGTCAAATGAAGTCGACTGGCTAAACAGTTTCCCAGTTGAATACAAATCGGACGAATTCTTCTCTGGTAGGCCGTGAAGGACGGCTGGCCTCGGAGACTTAACCGGGCTCAGGTCTGACAGGGGTATCACAGCGCTGTCATGGCCCTGTACACGTCCACAGCTGATCTATCGGTCCACCTGCCCCGCTGCACAGCCCAGCAGATCGGGCCGGGGTGAGCTCCGTCTGCCTCCCCCATCCATCAGCTGTGGTTGCGCTGGGCTTTGTTTGTTGTGTTCTTGTTGAGCGCAAAGGGCATCACTCAGCATCAGTCAGCATCAGTTAGCCGCCGCAGCCGCCCTCCCCCAGTTCTCCTTGTCCTTTTCAAGGTACCTTACATCACACCGCAGACGTTAATACGGCACTTAATAATCTGAGGTTTTTGTAATAGGATGGCCGCCGTACCTGTCACGGAGCGCAATAGATCACATTTTGAGGGCCAGACGTCATTGTTCGATATGTAGTCGACGAGAGCCTTTTCTCCCCTTTCTCTCCTTTGTCTCCTTTCTCTCCGTTCTCAATGTGCTCCACCCTGGACCAGCAGCCGCATGACAGCCGACTGTGTGTCAGATGTACCCAACAGTGCACCCATCTGTTCCCCCACCGAGCGCCGAGTCAAGAGCTTGGCCTCTGGCCAGTCCAGGCCACTACTCTGCACCCAACCCCCCCATTCCGCCCCTCCAACACGGAGCTCGGACCCACCAGCCACCTGTATAATGAGTCGAGTGGGCTCCAACCCCGTCCCTTGGGGGCCCACCGATCCCTCCTCCTTCTCACTTCTCGAATCTGCAATCTCTTAACACTTGACGGGATTCATCAAGTGTCCGGTGGTGGTCCACGTGAGATGAGATTAGGGTGTAATTGTGCGTGTGAGTGCATGGTTGCATTGGAAAACAGGTGTTTGGGAATTGTGTTTACCACCAGGGGCGGTGAGTGACAGAACTAGGATGGCTCGCCCTATCGCAGCAAACTGTGGAGCTCAGCACTCTCTCACAGCCAGAGTGGGTGGGAGAGAGAGAGAGAGAGAGAGAGAGAGAGAGAGAGAGAGAGAGAGAGAGAGAGAGAGAGAGAGAGAGAGAGAGAGAGAGAGAGGAGAGAGAGAGAGAGAGAGAGAGAGAGAGAGAGGGGGGTGACTTAGAGAGAGAGAGTGGAGGAGTGACTTAGAGAGAGAGAGAGAGAGAGAGAGAGAGAGAGAGAGAGAGAGAGAGAGAGAGAGAGAGAGAGAGAGAGAGAGAGAGAGAGAGAGAGAGAGAGAGAGAGAGAGGGGGGGGGGGGAGTGACTGTAGAGAGAGAGAGAGGAGAGAGAGAGAGAGAGAGAGAGAGAGAGAGAGAGAGAGAGAGAGAGAGAGAGAGAGAGAGAGAGAGAGAGAGAGAGAGAGAGAGAGAGAGAGAGAGAGAGAGAGAGACAGAGAGACAGAGACAGAGACAGACAGAGACAGAGACAGACAGAAGCCAGCTGGCATTGACAGGACTGGGCGAGATAGGGAGGAGGTAAGAGAGAATGAATTAATGGGTTGTTCAAAACACAAGGAGGGAAAGGAGCAGAAGCATAGCAGAGGTAGGAATAAAGAAGATATTGATATTTACAAGTTGTGATGACTCATAACGCGAGATGATGGAACCTTATCTGCAATATGGAAAGACAGGACTCAGGAGGACATGAATTGTTTTATCAAGCCTTCACTATCGGCTGATGATAGATTAAAAGATATGTTTATGATAAAATAAATATTTCATTAATCACATAGTATGACGAATGTATTCGGATTGATTTTAAATAACATCAATCTTTCCTTATCTGACATGTCTTGATCAATCCGTATCGATTGTGACCAGCATTCAGTAAAAGCACATTTTAATGATCTAGACAGATATATAGATAATCATTCAGTATATTTAATTACTAACAATGAAAGGTTCAAACACTTGTCATCTATCAAACTGAGTAACTAATGGTTTGTTCCAATATCTAATGGAAATACGCCTGTGTTCAAAAAGGAAACGTGAGTGAGAGAAAAAGTGCAAGTGTAAGTGTAAAAGTGTAAATAAGGCACATAGAAAGCATAAAGATAATTGATAATTGATCAAATAATTGATTTTGAATAAGGCCCACATCATGGGCCTAGTGTCCATCTTGGTTCCAATCGGTAGATGATTGTGGGAACTCAATTCTGACCTCCAACCCCGGCTAGCGGTTAAAGCTAGCCAGCTATCTGAATGAGGCCCAACCGTTTTTCTATCGTTAGAAATCCTTGACCCTTAGCAGATTTAACAATTACAGAGTCATGGAGTGGAATATCTAAGTCATTATCGACTGGAGTGTTTTTCCATTTAGAATACGTGATTTTCAGATAGGCCACGCAGCTGAACTGAAGTGATACACCAGCCACGGCAAAAAAGGGGTGATTCAATAGCAGCTCGTAAATTAAGCTTATTGGACTTCTACCACCGTTTAGTTAAAAAACATACTCAAGTGAGCCACTTTTAAATGGTTTTAATGCGACTTTTTGAACATTGCTATTTCGTATTATTATTTTTGACTTGTTTATTTTGAGACTTTGTAGTGTCCAACAGTACCTTGATATACGCTTTATAATTCAAATCTATTATTATTCCTACTTCATTGATGTGCAGTTTTAGGGTTGGGGCATTACAATTTTCGGTCTTAGGCAAGAGGAAATGCTCTCTTCAAAGGAATGACTTGACAAGATCAGTTTCACTGCATAAATTCCTTACTGCCAACATAGACAGGAAAAGTGGAATTAGTCCAACGGGGGTGGAAAACGCAACAGGTTTTGGAATACAAGACCCAATTATTCAAACGGTATACCCCAAAAAGATAATCCCGACCCAATTTACTGCTGTTCATCAAAAGTTATATGATGTGAACCGCTAGACAGCATAAAAACTGGAGTTGGTTAAGCAGCAACACATGCTGCTCAGAAGGTAACATACAAACCCATGCTCAGAAAGCTTGAATCTCACCAACTGTTTCTTCACAGCTGTTTAACAATTGAGTCATTTCAAAATTGCTTTAAAACAAAGCGACGATGAAATTAAATACATGTCAGGTAGGGGTTGAGGCATCTGACTCAAGGATGCCTATAGGTAGGTTGTGGGCATTAAGGGTTCAAACCCATGCCCTTTCAGCTGGAAGTCGAACATCATAACCACTAGACTACCCTAGCCCCACTGCATCCGTTCAGCCTGGTTCCGTGTGTCCAGTGCGGTTCTGGACCAGGACTAACGGACGTCCTGTGGGCAGGGGAACTCCTCCCTCTGTCCCTCACGCCCGTGTCCCAGCTGCCTACGGGGCTGTTGGGAGTGTTTGTCTAAAAAATATCAATAAAGTGGGAACTGATGAAAACGAAGAGTGAATATCTACGCTGCTGGCAGAACAAACACAGGGCTCAGCCAAAGAGCTGCGACCTCTGGCAGGCCGGGGGTTTGGAGGTCTCTCTGTTGAACAGGGAACGGCTCAATTAACAGACATGTGGTTTGGAAGCAGGACAAGGTACTCCCAGCCTAGTCACCGCCGTGCTGGAGAACCGGATACCCCACGTGGTTGGTTAATGAGAGGCTGGCTCTCTTGGTGGCTAGGGTGAGCTGAGAGGATTGTGACTTTGATCCAAGGGTCCGCAGTCGGAACAGCTGGCTTCCTTTGAGCACGATGCGCCTTCACTCCTAACTGCTGTTGTTGTCGCACTTCCCTTAAAGTAGATTTGGATAAGAGCACGGTAAGAGCTTGCTGAATTATTAAAAAGGGAATTAGGAGCTAATCATGCACATTTGGCTCGCCCTCCTTCACTTGGACTTCTGTTGTGGACACACTGACCTTGGGATGGGACGCTACACAAACAAAGAGGATGCAGAGGCAATTACCTGGCCAACAGTAGGGAACTGATTAAAGTCATTGGTGGGAAACAATGATATTGCAATACTGAAGATGTACAGGTATATTCTTCAAAATATTTGTACTAGGATTAAGATTAGGATTAAGGAAACTATTTGTTCTGTGTGACAAAAATTTGGACCGTAATATAATTAAACTGACTTCATCATTATCTATTCATGACGTGAACAGAACGCCACACGTTTACAACTTTTTAGTGTAATGGAAAGAGTGCACAATGCTGAACATGGAAAATCATTAATTGTGTTTAAGGTTTAGCTACATAAACATTGTGAATTAAAATCACGATTTTTGCACTTGTACTGCAATACATGGGACTTTAATATGGCTTAAAGTCCCATTTTACAATTCAAGACTCACTGATTCTCCCTAGTGGTCAAAATATATTTACCTGAAATCTCACACTTTTTTCCCATCACTTTAGTTCAAACTGCTTTTAAACGCCTTAATGGTTTCCTTCTGGGTAAACAGATATGACCAACAGCCAATTGTCTGTCTTATGAAAACAATTATGTACGTGTCTCGCTTTGTCAGTTCTCCTTTGTTAATCTCCATGAATATGATTATATTTTCTGCCTCACTAGATATTTTTTATCTTTTATGCAAACACTAAAAAAGTTCTCCGCTAGCACTCATTTACAAGGTATTAGCATGGCAAAATAACTACCCCATGTCGGTACGGCTACAGCCACGCTGTGCAGCTGCAGCCTTGACATTTTGGTCGTCAGGGCTCACACGCAGCAAAGAAAGCGAAAGGTCAGTAATCAAACGCATGGGGTGAGTGAACGTGTGCTCGCATCTGAAAGTTTGGTTTGAGTGAGACCTTTTATGCCCTGTGTGTGTGTGTGTGTGTGTGTGTGTGTGTGTGTGTGTGTGTGTGTGTGTGTGTGTGTGTGTGTGTGTGTGTGTGTGTGTGTGTGTGTGTGTGTGTGTGTGTGTGTGTGTGTGCGCACGCGTGCGTGCGTGCGTGTGTGTGTGTGTGTGCAGGCTTATATTTAAGGGTGTATGTGTGTGTAAGTATGTGTGTCTGTGTGTGTGCATGTTTGTATGTGACAGTAAGAATGCTTTTGTGCATGTGTGTGTCTGTGCATGTGTTTGTATGTGCATTTGTCTGTTCTTGCGTGCATGCGTGTGAGAGTGTAGGAGGGTAGGTTTGTGTGTGTGTGTGTGTGTGTGAGTGTATGTGAAGTGTGTGTGCGTGCTTGCTTGCGTGCATGTGCGTGTGTGCATGCATATATGTTCTGTATATCTGTGCTAGGGCTGGGTCCCACAGGAAAAGGGGGCAACGGTGAGATGTGTTGGGACAGCAGGGCACTGCGACAGTTCTCTCGTGGAGGAAGTGACAGTAACTAAAGCTCATCAAATATTTAGAGGACGCCCAGCCTCTTTTAGGAAGTCAGAGGTTGTTAAGGAAAAGCTGCAGAGCTTCCACCACACACACACACGCAAACGCACACGCACGCACACACACACACACACACACGCTTATAACCTTCCCTTGTAAGCGGCAGTAAACATATATTTACTTCATCCGTCTTACTAAATATCACAGAGATTATAAGCATACACACACTCAAACACCAGGAGACACGCGCCATGGTAAACCACACATATACACACACACACAAACACACGATACTCCAATATTAATGCCTCTATAAAACGATAGACAAGCTGGTAACAATCACAGAGGAAGTATTCACCGTTGCAGGTTGTTTTCAGCTAAGAACAAATCCTAAAGACGCCACAGAGCAACAAAACACAGACTTCTGTTGCATAAAACATGATGTATTCATGAGTTTAAATCTGAAGTAACACGTCGTCTGTTTATTAAAAGAATGAAAAAGGTAAGGCTGAGGTTCCAGTGTATATTGTCTCAGGACATCCCTCACTGGTTTCCTGTTTGGTTTTCTGTCTCAGCCAAACATTATCATTACTGGTTTATTAATTCTGCCCAGGAACACAGTTTAAGGGACTTCCGCAGCGACCATTTTTTTCCCCTTCAACAATCATATTGGTGTCAAACCAATGAAAGCACGTTTGTCAATCTCAACAATAATGTGGCTGACACAACCGTAGAAGTTAATAAGGGGGGAGTTAAATAAAACATGCTTCTGAAAAGTTGAGCTGCATTTTCTGTAGCACTGGAGCGCAAACAGTAAAGGGGTTTGTAAGCGTAATCTTCCGCTCTAAAATCTGTACAAGGTGATTTCAGTCGGTGTGGAGAACATAAAGTAACCAAAAAACGACTGAAAGGCACATAAAGTGTAGATGTATCGGTTGTGAAAGGGCCTGGCAGGCAAGGTTTGTCAGTTTATATTTGTACAGCCCCGTCATCGGCCTCAGACAGGGGGAATAGCACAATACATTCAAACCGGATATTTCCCAAAGCCCCTAGACTCCACCCCCGGATCAAAGCCCATCATCTAAAGAACCGCGTTCACCTTGAGCTGATGTGTCATTTGCAGCAGCTCCTATAATAAGGATGAACAGTTTCCCACGAGATGCTCAGTCTGTCACTGACAGACTGCGGTGGAAGTGACAAGGTCACAGTAGACACCAGAGACTCTGTCGGGACCGGCTAGAACGCATTATGCTCACGACCATGGGGTTAGCGGGATGTCAAGGGGGACTGCACAAAGCAAACAAGACGACCACGCAATGCGCTTCCGTGACACATGGCGCTTTTACGATGCACTCGGGACGATTATCGCGATGGTCATTATTATTCAGACCACCACACACATGCCAGCCCTTCAGCACAGGGCTCCATACCATGTCGTGAACAGCTCGTGGCCTCGGGAGCACGGTTCCAGAGTCGGGCTTCGGAGGTCTGCTTTCGCTTCTCGCCTTCGGCGGTTTGAGTTTTTTTGCGTTTGTTCTTGTCGCTCTCGAGTCACACGCTCCTCGCGACTCGATCGGCGTGGGCGCCCGCCGTGCCGTCTTCTCGCCCGCTCTGGTCTGGTCCCCGTCACCCCATCTGCCACCAGCACCAGCACCACCACCGCCAACCACAATGACATCGCCAGGTTTTGTTTTTTTCTCCTCAAACGCCACTCTGGTGTCAGCGTGAGTGAGTGCTCAGGAGGCAGGCCGCCAAGATGGCGACCTCGTCGAGGGCGTTCACATGGAAACGCTAAACATAGAAGGCCACACTGATGCCGCGGCCACTGCCGCTCTCTCCCCAGCCAACGCCGTAGCCACGGTTGCTTCTTTCAGAACACATCTACCCACTACGATTATTGTCAATCATGAATAAGGAATGAGATGTTTCGCTGACTGGACGGGAACAGAGGAGGTATCGCCTCGCCATGGCAGAGGGGAATGTTGCTTAGGGAAGATGATAAAATGCCAGCTGGAAATTCACAACGCCTACTTCACGGTGGACAGGTTCTTCTAAAAGCATGTGGATATAATGGGGGTTCAGCGTTTGAGCCACTTCATATTTGATTTGTTTTATTCCATTCTATTTTATGTATATATTTGTGTGTGAGTGTGCGTGCGGTGCCTGCGTGTGTGCGTGCATGCATATGTTTCTATGCAGCAACACATTTTTTTTAATGTTGGAAATTATTTATTTAATACAAATTCTTAATATTTGACAATGATCATACTATTTTAGAGCGGAACAATTGTGTTGCGTCAAGTATTTTAAAACACAAGCCCAGTACAACTTAGAGAAGGAGGAGGCCTCACCTTGGTCTTCGGGCCCTTCATGACGTCCACCATGAGCCTGCTCTCCCCTAGGCCGGCCGACACGTCACTGCTGGACTCAAGCAGCTCCTCCTCCTCCTAGTGGTAAGAGAGGGTTTTGACGCATATTTGTCATGACAACCATGTTTAATTTGTTCAAATATAGCACCTTGGAATTAAAACTGAATTGAGGAGCCAGAGAAAGAGACAGGGACAGAGACAGGGATAATGAGAGGAGAGGGCGAGAGAGAAAGAGAGAGATACGCAGACAGAGAGAGAGAGACAATGTACAAATTAGAGACCTAAATGGAGGGGAAATGTTCAAATTAACATCTAAATAAAGAGAGAAGGGAATGTAATGGTGAAGTGTTTTTATGAGCCAGTTGAAAGTCCCCTACAGTCCGTTCTCTGTGGTTAAAATATAATCCGTCTACAGCCGATTTATCAAACCTAATTTATATTCCCATGCGTGTGTTTGTGTACTTGTCGCTTCTGCTTTTCCAAGGCCTTCCATGGAGAAGGATGGGGTGTATTTAGTATTCCGGCCCACGTTGCCTCCAGCTGAGCAGAGAGGAGGCCATATGAAAGCCATTCACTATTCACTAGCTTCCATTAGCCGCTGCATGGTGGAACAGCATCTGCACGTTGAGGCTGTGAACGGGGATGGATGGTGGGTGACGCAGCCAGATTAACTGGGATCAATGGGTGTGCTGGAGGCGGGAATCATTAAAGCCCATCCCCCTCACCTGTACCCCGGTGCTCCGTTGTGTCACCCCCCCCGCTGAGCACTCACTCACAGGCCATAAAGGCCCACTGTCATGACAACCAAGCACCTGTGTCTGCCAGGTCACCGTGCCATGTGTATGTGTGCACGTAACGTCAATGTGTGTTCGAGTATCTGAGGCCCCGTCCACACGAACCCGGTTTTTTTGAAACCGTGTGTTTCTCTACACGGTTTCGCCGTTCGTCCACACGTAACCGCAGTTGTCGGCTCCTTAAACCGGAGTTTTTTGTAACCGGAGTCCAGGGTGAACTTTTCGAAAACTCCGGTTTCAGCAGTCCACGTGTGGACGGGAAAACCGCAGTTTTTTGGTTCCTTGTCGACATTGTTTGACGTCACACTGTGGCGACGGTAAACAGTTTAAGTAGTATCCATGGAGACCAACGTATCACTTGACTATCATCAGATCATCAGATTATCATCTTGGACTGACACGACTCCCAATCCACATTTTCTTGAATTCTTCTTATTTTAAATTCATGAGTAACAGTGAGAAGTAACTCAACTTCGCTGTCCGTCCACACGAAGGAATCTGTCCGGCCTCGGTTCGCCATTGTTTTTTTTCCGGTATGAATTTTTCCAGCCTTGTGATTGGCTAAATGGCCTTCCTGTTTGGAGTGCTATCGCCACCTACTGCTTTGGAATGCACGTTTGAGGCGGATTTGCGGTCTCGTGTGTGGACGGAGTTATTTTTTATGAAACCGGTGGTGTGGACGCAAAAAAATTTTTAACCGCGGTTCATAAGAGTTCGGTTTCAAAAATACCCGGGTTCGTGTGGACAGGGCCTGAGTGAGTGAGTGAGTGAGTGAGAGTGTGTGTAGGTGTGGATGTGTATTTGTGTAATGTTTAGGTGTGGATGAAAAATACATTCATATTCAGTATAATGTTAATATTTCCTCGACAAGCACACACGCACACGCAAGGGGACACAGTGATCATGCACAGTCATGCACATACAGTACATGTAAACAGAAATATCATGCGTCAAGCCTTATTATCATAGCCGAAAACACATCTGGGTTTTCCGGTTCTCTGTGTACCTCGGAGCCGTCGTGTTGTGAAATCTCAGTCTCCCCCTCTTCCTGTTCCTGTTCCTCCTCTCCTCCCGCCTCGGGGACATCTTCGGGTCGGTTTTTACTTGACCGACTAACCAAAAGGGGTTGGTTTAGATTTGACTAAATCAAAGGAAGCCAAGGGGTTAGCAGGGATCCCATTGGGTGTCACAGATGGTACCGGACAGCAAATGTGTGATGTGAAGTTGAAAAAAATCCTTACTGTATTTTAGAGGCAAAGGTAGGCAGGGTGAACCAGGCCAAACACAGCGTATCTCAGACCTTTCAGGTAGGTCTTCCGATATCTGAAGTCTTTGGAAGACTTCAGATATGGAAGCCACTTGCAGAACCTAATTCCCCATCCTATCTCCCATTCAACATCATTACTTTTGGAGTGTTCTTTAGGTAACACATAACAAGGAAAGTAGAAGCATAGAATTCACTATTTTTTAACCTTTCGGCTCGCTGGAGATAACTGGGCTTTGCTTCTCTGACGCTGCTGTTTCTTTGATCTACTGGAAAGGTTTTACAGCTGTATCGCGATTTTTTTGTTTTGAACAGTCACTTTCCCTCCTATCTACCTCCAGTGCCTCAATGATTTGACATGATTTCCGGGGAACAGCATACCAGCTAACAAAAGCAAAAAAAGGCCATTGTTACAAACTGACAGCATATCCAAAAATACAATTTGAATACATGATGTGTCAGCAATTTACAATTATTTATTATTATTATTATTTACATCATGCATATATTATAAAAGTGGTTGTATACTGGTCTAGCCTTAGAACCAACATGTATCATTAGTCATTAAGCCACCACCCAAACATTTACAATGTATTTACCAATATTGAAGTATTCAAAAATGTATTCATGTTCTGTTAAACTCAATGAAATAGTAAGCCATTGTAACATGAATTAACATTGAAAGATCAGTTAATTCATGGGCTTCCTTCGAAAGAATAAGGTTTGGCATATGTTCTGCAACCGCCACCTGTGGATAACTACTGCATTAGAAATCCTATATCAAATGGGCATTTAGAAGCAATTACTCAGAATGGATTTGAATATTGATATAGATAATGACAGAAAAGCAACCAAAGTCCCTTTAAAAAAGAAAATATGAAGGGACAGGGACACCCCTGTATTTGTTTGTCTTCTCTGCGCAGTAACCCACTGAGCGTTTAGCAAAGCTCACGCTCAAGGCTATCTCCCCGGCTGCCCAGACTGCTCGGGACAGGGGGCCTCCGTGACAGATTGGCCAGCCTTCGAGGTCATCGTACCCAGCATCCCAGAGCTGCCGGGCCCCCGGAACCTCATTCCTCAATATTGAGATTCTATCTCCAAAAAACACTGTGGCTTTCCTTTGGAATAAATTGCCGTTTCCTCTTCTACTGCTTGCCAGCCGGGCAATCTGGTATTAATCTCTCTACGACGCTCCGCCCGGAAGCAGGGGCCCACAATATGAAGGAAAAAAAACAAGAAACACTGATGAAAATAATCCCGCTTTTCTCTGGTTCAACTGTTTATCAGTGTAGGGACGGCACAACCGGGAAGTTGGGCTTCAGTGGAGTGGAGTCACAGATAGCAGAGGGACTGTTTATGTTGTAACTCTTAATCTTCTGACAGGCTTTTGGAGAACAGTCTTTTATCACGAACAATGTTTTATTTTGGGGGGCTTGAACAGCTATAAAAAAGGAATATACTACTGGTAAGAAAACGACTTTATTCGCTTAGCAGCCCTTTTTTCGACACAAACTGCAACCCCTAGGATTTGCATGCCAATCAGGTCGTTTTTCTCTTAAAGGGATACTTCACCGGTGGAGATATCAAGGTTATATGAAGTAAATAATTCTATTTATTATCAATTTACAAAACATTTGCAAACATTTATTATCAATTTGCAACAACACCTCAGAAAAGGCTGAAGTGGTCTCTGGCTCAAGGTAAGAAATCCTCCAACTACCACAGTGCATTGCGCTCGCTGCACCTCCTGCCTGTTTCCGTTTGAAGGGGGAAGGACCCATTATACTAGCGCGAGTGGTAGCGCGAGCAAACTTTGTGTAAACATATCCACTTGATACGTTGACTAGTTTAGACTTCTGCTCTCGTTTTTTCAAACGTATCAATTGTATACAATACTGTACAGCATAAAAACATTTGCTAGCTCTGACATCGCTGAAATTGGCCGCAGCCCAGGGACTCTGTGTTAGTGTCTATAGGCTTAGGCTATAGACTCTGGCGCGCACTCGCTGCTCGTCCTCGACAACAGGTGGGTTTGGGTGGGTTCAGCTGCGGCCGCAGCAGCCTCCTCCTCTATTTGGGTCAATTCTTCCTAGCTGTATTCTGGCTCGTACAAAAATAGCCCTGAATGTCCGAATCCAACACTAGATTCTCAAAATCTACTTTGGCTGTTTCACAATGCAACTTTGCCTCTGCCATGGTCGGAGGTTTTTGTCGGTCTTGTTCTCTAGCTAAGCGGTGAAGAAACATGGCGGACATTGTGTTAACATCTCGTACGCAAGCTCCCGTCCCACTAATTCCTTATTGGTGGGCTCACAAATTTACGGAACCAATGGTTTGTAGTCCTCTGCCCTTCTGGCAGGTAAGCAGATTTCTACTGACATGACGTCAAACACGTTATTTGACGTCAAGTCAGGAGTAATGTAAGGAGGACAGCTGGGCCAAGGGAAGACTGGGTTAGACTAAGAGAAGAAAAAATTTTTTTTTTTTATATTACAATAGCGATTTTATAATGATAGATAGCCGGTTCTGTATCTGTGAAGTATCCCTTTAACTATCCCTTACTTCAGTCATAGTACATTCGGAAACACAACAGGTCAATAGAAGGATAACATTGTCTCCGATCAGCACAGAACAGCCTTGGTCACACTTCCTTTTCCAATCCATCTTCCAAGAAGTATATCACGGTATTCCGTACTAAACGAGCAACCACTCAGAACATTTGTCGCTAGTGATTGTGATTGGATACCCCCTGGCCAATCACCCACGTGGACGGTGGAGAGCTGGATTTGAATGAACAAATGAGACCCAGGTTAAGGTGCATTTCATCACTAGTTGTGAAGTTAATCTTGTTTTATTTAGGCCATACAGCGCTTGATTGCACACCCTGTAAATCTTGCATAAAATGTGCTAAAAGCACTTGAATTGAAATGTGTCACCTATTGCAACACAAAGCTGCTCATTGAGTGTGCATTGCAATTCCTGTGGTAAGGGGAAAGAAAAGGACTTCAATAATATGTAAGTAGTGCATGTAAACGATAGCATGCGATGAGGATTGAAGAACCCTGAAAGACTGATGGTATATCTTCTTGTAATATGGATACCCATAGCCAACACCAATCTGATATGCTTTTGAAAGAACCTACAATATATAACACAATGATATATAATACAATATATAATAATACACTGAAATGTGTAAAAAATATGAATTAACAAGACAATAGATGAAAAACATTGTGCACAGCCTGCAATGCAATTTGAAACAATGAAACAAACCCCTAACAACACATGATCTTGATCCGTGAAACCGGTTGGTGGGTCACAAACCTTTTTAATTCCATCTTCAGAGTAAACCATATGCCAAAGACAACAGCCGCTGCAGAATAAAAGTACAGCCTGTTATGCCAAACCATTATCCAACAGCTGTCAAGGGACTGCTTCTTCCCACCTACATTAAGATAAGATTGTTATAAGAACCCAGTGTAATATTAATGTGTTAATGCAAATACGACATACTTCAGGTAATACCTCTGCTATGGCAAGGTAAATATTTTTTTTTTTAGCAAGCAGTCTCATCATCTGTTACTTGCCTTCAGACTAGATGCACCTACCTTTCATATCCGAGGTTTGAGAAGTAGGCTACTTGCTGCAATGCCAGATAATTACGGACCAACTATGCAACATTAAAGCTAAGCAGATGTTGACATTGTTGCCATTTGTATAAAGTGTGCAACGTCTTGTTTCTTACTAACAATCAATCTTCTCAACAGTGGACCGTGGAGACGTATAGCCATGTTGTCATCGTCAACGTCATTATTGATGGGACTTCTGGGCAATGTGTTTTTTATGGGTCGCTTCTTCACAACTATGAGCATTAACTGTTGATTTTTTTTAAATAAAACTGAATTAAAAAATGCATTCGTATTTTATTTTCATTCAAAATACAGAATTTAGAGAAAAAACTGAGATGCGGAACCTTTGGTTCACGTCTCAGGTTGACTGCGGCACTATTTTGACAACGCACTTGTATTGAGTCAGTCGATCTATCGGACGCTTAACTCGTGTTGTTATTATACAAGAGTTCACTGCGTTGACAAATATCTATATATTTGTCAATCATCAAAATGTCCATCTTTACTCCGACAAATCAAATACGGCTGACGAATGTGGCAGTCGTGCGGATGAAAAAGGGAGGAAAACGATTTGAAATTGCCTGTTACAAAAATAAAGTGGTGAGCTGGAGATCTGGAGCGTAAGTATTTGTTAACACTGAATAACGTGATAACTATTAACAGTTTTGTTATCTATCCATTTTATCCTCAGACAGATCTAAACTATAATCACCTTTGTCTGTTTTCATCTAGGGAGAAAGATCTGGATGAGGTTCTGCAAACGCATTCAGTTTTTGTCAACGTTTCCAAAGGGCAGGTTGCCAAGAAAGATGACTTGTCCAAATTGTTCGGAACAGAGGATATTACCGAAGTTTGTAAACAAGTAAGTTATCTTTCTGTAATTGGCATTGAGTGACCTTTTACATAGCTACATTATGCGAGTTAAAGCTCCATCTCCATCGCATCATGTAACGTCAATGTAGCCTACATCATCATGACTGCGCATCTGATGCCGACTGTGATTGTTGATTTTCCACTCTTGGTTTATTTCTCCATGGACAGATTTTAGCTAAAGGGGAACTCCAGGTTTCTGACAAAGAAAGGCAGGGACAACTGGAGACCATGTTCAGGGACATAGCGACGATCGTGGCAGAGAAATGTGTCAACCCAGAGACCAAGAGGCCGTACACGGTCAGTCTGATCGAGCGTGCCATGAAGGACATCCACTACTCTGTGAAGGCCTACCAGAGCACCAAACAACAGGTAGGCAGCTGAATGTCCACTTTAGTTTCATAATAACAACTATTAGCCAATACCTTAGTCACTTATAGATTTTTATCTTTGTTTACTTTTAAACTTTTTCGCTCATTTTACTTAATTGAATGTCCTGCAATTCTGCTACAGTGACCGCCAAATCCCCAGCTGGGAAGTTTTTTAAAGTTGAGGTTATCATTCTGCAAGTGTTAAGGAATCCAAGCTAGTGCCTCAGTGTGTGACCTCTATTTCCTGCTGTGGGCCCAGGCGCTGGAGGTCATCAGACAGCTGAAGGTCTCAATGAAGATCCAGAGAGCCCACATGAGGCTGCGATTAGTCCTGCCGGCCAAGGAGGGCAAGAAGCTGAAGGAGAAGCTGAAGCCTCTCCTGAAGGTTGTGGAGAGCGAGGACTTTGACGAGCAGTTTGAGATGGTGAGGGCCTCGGGAAAAACATCTTCGGACAAAGTTCAACAACCTGCGTGACAGGGTTGTTGGCAGTGTGTATATCTGTGAATATAGCTCTGAATGTATAAATGGTCATATGTGCTTGTTGTACTACCACGACACATGACCACTTCTACCATTACTAGAGTTAATGTCAGACCATTAAATCGCCCCCCAAACACAGGTGTGTCTGGTGGACCCCGGCTGCTTCAGGGAGATCGACGAGCTGATCCGCTGTGAGACCAAGGGCCGGGGCTCTCTGGAGGTCCTCAACTTGAAGGATGTGGAGGAGGGAGATGAGAAGCTGGAGTAACAGCACCCCTTAACCCTTCTACCCATGACCCTCCATCCTCCAACCCCATTGCTACCTAACCCAAACCCACTTAACCCTTCTACTCTTACCCCTCAACACTTCAGACCCCAACTCTTTGCCCTCAACTCTTAACCTTCTTTAACCCTTTGCCCGTAACCCATCTACCCACAACCCCGTTATCCTCAACCCTTTGCCCACTAACCCTTAGCAATAAACGCTAAACCCTAAAACCCCTTACCCTTAACCCTCCACTCTTAAACTTCTCCAACCCCAATTGACCCTAAACCTCTCGCATCTAACCCTTAATTCCTCTACTGCAGCCTCATTGCCGTTATCTCCAACCTCCATCACCATGGACCCTCTGTGCCTCCATCTATATATATATAACGAGCATCCTGGCACGCAGAGGGCATACTCTCTATATCGCTAATTTACACTATTCCACTTTGAATCCATGATGCCATTCCTGTGTTCCAGCCACTGTATATTTAGAGAGTTTATTCGGCTGCACATGGCTGTCTTGGTTTCTTGTGTGCAGTTTGAGCCTTCCAAAGAGAAATGTACTTGACTTTAGTTGGGGTTTTTTCATCCCACGTCATAAGTCACAATTTGATTACATTTTTGGAGTTTGGATCATATTACGAGAATATTGTTCACAGCTTTTTATTTTACCACTTGTGATATATAATCATGGCTTACTGTGTAATTTGCTTCATCCAATAATTTATATTTTGTCATTAAATATATATTGAAAAAAATTACCTTGTTAAATGGTTTATTAATTCCCCCCACTTTAGAAATATGGCGATGCATTGTCAACATAGTTCATTACACAATTAATATTTTTTTTTATCCATTTGGATGCAGTGATGAGTGATTTTTAGTTTTTTGTAAAGTCAAGGTTGATCGCGTACTGCTCAAGTTAGCGGAGAAGCTCCTTGGAAGAGTGAAAGTGACTCAAATTAAAAAAAATCCCCATAATTACCCATGAATGTGGATCTTTTTTTGTCTAGGTTTTCTAGTATGTCTGCGCTGAGGTTAAAATGTGTCCAGTGTGCTGCCTCCGTTTCTTACTTATATTTTAAATGGTAGGCCATTTTAACAAAACAAAACATATACATCCAGTCTAAATGATCGGTTTGCAGTGAAGCGATAGTGTTAGCGGTTAAATGTTGTGCTTTTCCTAACCAACACACCTGTGGCCAGGTCACAACCAAACATATTCTTGAAACCCAAGTGTGCACCAGCCACCTGCACCACCCCCCCCCCCCCCCCTGTGAGGATAATTTAACATGGCAAAGAAAATGTTACTTAAAAACTGAAAATAGCTTCTATTTGCATAATTATTGGTGTTAAAATTCTTCCATTCATCTCAAAGGCATAATATGAATATTTTATTTCACATCACATATTGCATCCAGTGTGAGCTACCTTGTTATTTGAAGTCTTATTTAAAGACTTCAAATATGGTGTTCGCTCATTTAGAATTTCAGAACCGGTGGCTATATCCTTTGATACAACAAGGCTTTGAACATCCCAGGGACACCAGCATTGAAAAAGAGACACCCGCACGTTTACAGTCAAGTTTAATTCCAGAGAGAGAGAGAGAGAGAGAGAGAGAGAGAGAGAGAGAGAGAGAGAGAGAGAGAGAGAGAGAGAGAGAGAGAGAGAGAGAGAGAGAGAGAGAGAGAGAGAGAGAGAGAGAGAGAGAGAGAGAGAGAGAGAGAGAGAGAGAGAGAGAGAGAGAGAGAGAGAGAGAGAGAGAGAGAGACCCCCAACAGCACAGTGATAGCTCAATGTAAGATTAGCCCTGTTACCTGTTAGCACACCAGCAAGACCAGAGGACATACATTCACTAATCCCTGCTCAAAACACATGCTGGAGGTTGGGTTATTTGGGGTAAGCATTAGCACAAGGACTCTTCCCACTTGGAGGTCCTGAGTGTTGAACCATCAATCCTCCACTTATACCAGACACCCTGTTTCACACTGTAGTGTTTGTCACTCTTGTTTAAACTTTGTATGGCAGCTGTAAAAAAGCTAATATTCTGGAACCATATTTAGGACAAGGCCACACAATATATTAATCAGGTTTGGTATATTACATGTAAACAGCATTCTAAGTAAACTCCCAAAAGCGCATGTACAATATTTCCATTGAATTTAACATACAGCTTGAACATCTCTCTCCATATTATAAGGCACCTCACGGTGTATGGCAAGGGTTCATCTTAAATGCCATTAGGCTAGGATAATGGCATCATAATGACACTTAAGAGAATAGGCCTACTCTTTAGAAGAGCAAATTACATTTGAAACCAACATGCTATGCATGACTGCTACCACTACACAGACAAAGTTAAGATATATTACCAACTATTTTAGTATCGCACATAATTGTTATTCCCATGGAAGTAATTTGGGATGTTAAACGTGGATATAAAGTGGCATATTTCTGGTAAACCATGAACAATTAGGCACAATAACGGTTTGACAAAAACAGACTTGTGCTGTATAATGCAGACATCATAGGCCTCTCCTGCTGCTGTTCAAACAAGGACAACGGGGTCTGCTTTTCATTCCACAGGTAGGCCTAGTGGTTACCCATAAGAGTCCATAGAGTTGAACATACTTGAATCATCAGATGGGCTCAGAGTGAGCCCTGTTGTACTGGCTGTTGGTAAACATTGTTCTATGGATGGTGCTCAAGAGGATTTTCACTCTCCTCCTGCTGCGGGTACCTGCTCACCGGCACCGACCCAACGGGCTCTTGAGACCGTGGGCACCGGGTTAGCAGAAACGCGCCCCCGGCGACCATCAACGCAAAGGAGATCCAGCCGAGGTAGAGCGCCGGGCCCCAGTCGCGCTGCAGATCTTTGGCGCCCTCTAGAGGCTGACTGGTGTGGTGACACGTCCAGGCCATGGGAACCAACAACAGTATCCCAGACACAACAAAAAGCGCTCCGGACGCCAGCTTCACCTGACCACGCGTTGGGAACCACACAATCCCCGCGGTTCCCACTGCCACGGCGAACGCCCCGGCTCCCATCGCAGCCCCGACCAGCGCCCTCCAGGTGCGGAAGTTTCCAGAGAGCGACATGAGTCTCTGGTAAAATGAGCAATGGAGACTCCCGTCGTGCGCCAGGTCCCAGTGGTCCCAATCCAACCACACCCCGTCCCAGTACGCAGGCAGGGTGGCGGTGACGTTGTCAACGGTGCCGCTAACCTTCCAGAGCGACAGGCAGCGGGTGAAGATGCTGCACAGCCAACCGATGACGCCCAGGCCCAGTGCGGTCCGGTCCAGCCAGCGATCCATGACTCGTCCGGGCCGCCGCTGCTGCTGCTGATTCCTCGCTCCCGGCACGGCGCTGCCAACCAGAAACAGATTCTCAGAGCGGAGGGCGGGTTCTGTGTTTTAGTGTGTGTCTGGCTGTGTGTTAGAATGAGATGATAAAGAGAGAGAGAGAGAGAGAGAGAGAGAGAGAGAGAGAGAGAGAGAGAGAGAGAGAGAGAGAGAGAGAGAGAGAGAGAGAGAGAGAGAGAGAGAGAGAGAGAGAGAGAGAGAGAGAGAGAGAGAGAGAGAGAGAAATAAATTCTGCAGCTCTGAGTGCGTGCATGTGCGCGTGTGCGTCTGTGTGTATCCGTGTTGAAGAAACGCACAGGGAAGGGATGAGGGGACACCAGAAATTATGAAGGTTTGGACATGTTTGGACATGTCTAGAGAGACCAAACCATCAGTTTTCAGTGTGTGTGTTGTGATGGAAAATTCATATTTTGTTTAGTTGTGATAATTCAAGCTTTGTCTCCTTCAGGTTTTGTTATCTAGCCCCCCCATTTGTTATCTAGTGTTATTAAGTTCCCCTTTGCTTAACTTTTGCCTGAGCTGAACCCGTCACAAGGACCCCCCTATATATATATATATATATATATATATTATATATATATATATATATAATATATATATATATATATATATTATAATATATAATATATAATATATATAACTATATGCACGAGAAAAACTCAACATTTACCTCACATGATTTGTGGAAATGCAAATGCATTGTATTGAGGTGGCAACAGTGTTAAAAGGGTGTTTGAAACTGGGCTCACTCTGCTAGAGAGGAGACTGGTGTATGCATACATAAACAAGTAATTACTTACAGCTATTGTGTGCTTTTTCAGATTTAGAAGTCTCATCCGTCCTAGACGCAATATCTCATAAAGGAATTGCCATGACTGTGTTTGTGTGTTTGTTTGAGAGAGAGAGGGGGAAGGAGAGAGAGAACACACAGATGGGTTTGTGTGTGTGTGTGTGTGGTGTGTGTGTGTGTGTGTGTTGTGTGTGTGTGTGTGTTGTGTGTGTGTGTGTGTGTGTGTGTGTGTGTGGTGTGTGTGTGTGGTGTGTGTGTGTGTGTGTGTGTGTGTGTGTTCCCTTGAGCCTGGGCTGGTTACAACACTGCTACATGCATGTACTCGCTGTAAAACCAGCTAGCCCACATGGGTGGCATTCTGGAAAAGCAGTAGGGAAATCCCATGTTTGCTTTGCTCTGCTCTGCCTTTATAACAATCTCAGCCTCTCTCTATCCGTTGAGATCAGCAGTGGAACAAAGATGAGCCTGTGTTGGGGCTTCTGGCTGAACGCTTTGTTTTAAAGTTGAAGCGCCACAACCTCATATAACGGGAGAATGAGGAGCGTTCCCTCAAATAGACGCTTCACGTTTCCATGAAGTCTTTGTGCGGTGACTCAGCTGAAAAACACGCAGACACTCCTTCGGATTCCTGTTGTTATGCAAAACATCTTCAACTGATGCAAATACAAAAAAAACACAAAAACAACAGCAGCTCTATTAAACCTTTATTTGCAATTCCCTAAAGTGAATCACAAAAATCCCCTCTAAGTCATACTAACATTATGTTTTTTCTACTGGCCTCTATGAGTATGTTATACTAATATTATTGCTCAAGTTGAACAACCATGCACAATTCCACATGTATGCTGCATTGGCTGCTGAGGTTTGAAGCAAAGGGGATGGCATGATGGGAGTTCTAACTACATTTCCCGTGAGCCCATGCTCATTGTTTGTCGAGGGTTAGTTACCTTGAGGATTTGAGGGTTTATTTCAAAGGAAAGGTGGGCTGAAAGTGATAAGGGGGTTTGGAAAGCAAATAAACACTATAATCCATCAAATCAACGTGAGATCTATACAAATAACATCTTCTCTTACTTTAACCAATTCTGTCATTCCATTACCATTTTATTTTCTGCATCTTAGACATTTCGGCAAACCCATGTCTATAAAATTTGACTGTAATGCCGATGATGGATGTCCGAATAGAATCCCCCCCTCCTCCCCTCCCCCCCCCCCATGTATCACACGTAGTTCTTGAAGGCGTAGCCGCTGTGCGAGGTGTGGGTGGTCCGCGCCGCCCGCCTGTACCCGCCCGAACCCCCCCCCGCCCTGGCAGTAGGCGGGGGGCAGCTGCCGCACATCAGCACCCCCCCGCACAGCAGCAGGCCGCCGGTCACCCAGCCGATGTAGATGGCGGCCCCCAGCTCCTTCTTCAGCACGTCTGGGACGCGCGGGTTGCGGAAGTCCCTGACGATGCCGTTGGCCGTCCAGGACACGGCCACAAGGGTGGTGAGCGCGCTCAGGGTGAACACCAGGCCCGCTGCCGCCACCACGCGGCCCTTGGCGCGCGCGTGGCTCAGGCAGTTGGTGCAGCGGGCCCCCAGCAGGAAGAGCAGGAAGGCCAGGCAGCCCAACACCAGGCTGATGCACACCAGTCCCCTGGCGGCCTGCAGGTCGGGCTCCAGGTCCAGCAGGGCGTCGTAGATCTTGCACTGCATCTGGCCCGTGTACTCGCTGACGCACGTCATCCACAGGCCCTCCCAGAACACCTGCATGACCACCAGGTGGGTGCCGATGAAGGCCGTCACCTTCCACATGGGCAGCCCGCAGATCAGGATGATGCCGGCCACGCCCAGCATGGACAGGGCGAAGCCCAGCTCTTCCAGACCCATGGTGGTGGCGGTGGCTGACGGAGGTGGAGGTGGTGGTGGTTTGGGGAGGTGGGTGTAGTGGTGGTGGTGGTGGTGGTGGTGTGGTGGTGGTGGTGGTGTGGTGGTGGTGGTGGTGGTGGTGGTGTGGTGGTGGTGGGTGGTGGTGGTGGGTGTGTAGTGTGGTGGTGGTGGCGGTGGTTTGGCGAGGTGGGTGTAGTGATGGTGGTGGTGGTGGGGGTGGTGGTGGTTTGGGGAGGTGGGTGTAGTGGTGGTGGTGGTGGTGGTGGTTTGGGGAGGTGGGTGTAGTGATGTGGTGGTGGGTGGTGGTGGTGGTGGTGGTGGTGGTGGTGGTGGTGGTGGTGGTGGTGGTGGTGGTGGTGCAGGTGGTGGTGGTGGGGGTGGTTTGGGGAGGTGGGTGTAGTGGCGGTGGTGGTGGTGGTCGTGGTTTGGGGAGGTCACTCCTGAGGGAGATAGAGGAGGGGAGGGTGAGAGAGTAGAGGGAGGGAGGGAAAGAAGGGAGAGATGGAGGAGGGAGAGGGAGAGAATGAGTTGGGGGAGAAAGTGGGAGCAGGAGAGAGTCGGTGGGAGGAGAGAGGGAAGGAAAGGAGACAGAGAGAGAAGAGAGAGGGAAATAAATCAGTGAATATTTACATTGTTACTGGGACACCATTTAGCAAATTAGGAACAGCCATTGAAAATAACACAAATGGAAACAATATGATATCCCTGCAGTTTGTATGTATTTATTTATCTTTGCCTTGATATATTGGCATTAAATGTGTCTATTGTAGGCTACATTTCATGACACCAAACACTGTCAGTAGAGCATCATTTCTCAACCTGAAAATAAATTAAACAACAATTTCCCCAGATATTGTGAAGGTAGGCCTCTTTCTTGGGAAATCTTGTGTAGGTTTGGTTAGTTTGTCAAAGACGAGCCACTAGGGGTCAGTGTGCCATCAGAGACACAGTATTTTCACTGACTAGAGTAATGCTCTTCATGTAAAATGCAAATTATGCGCTTAAAAACTAAACCGTAAATCAAACACGAATGTATTTTCATCAGAATGACAAATTGTATACGTTTCATACGTTGTAATGTTGTTGAAATTTGTCAAGTGAAAGGATTTTTTGTTCAATCACACAATTTTACTCCAATCCAAGAGTCGACACGAACTATGGAAAACAAAAAACAAAAAAAACAACGACGACAGATACCGTCCTCGCTGTAACCGAAAGGCTGGGCGTGGTTGGAGATGTTATTTCGTTACATTCCCATCGCTCCACTCCAAACCACTCCAAACGCTCCCGGTTTCGCCCGATAAGACAAGTTTACACAACCACTCTCCCCACCGTAAGCCCAAATTGAATAAAAAAAGAAACTCAAAACTTTCGAATAAACAAAAAAATTGACATTCAGTAACAGGTATTCAACCTGCTGGGGTGTACCAAATCTCTGTTTGTAAGAATATATCTATCAGACTTGAATTGCTTCACATTTTTGATTAACTTTTGATGACTATGTTTCAATAATTTCTCTCCTGCACATCAATACTTTTATTTATACTTATCTCTCAGTCAACATAATGAATAACAGGTTTCACGAACAGAGATTCACCCTCTTACACTCATATGATAGATAGCTAACTAATTACTAACCAAGAACCATCTAACTAACAAACCAACTAACCTACTAACGAGCAAGCAACCATTTATTGTGTTTGCCCAGAGTTTAAGCTGACATGAGCGGTGAGATCATCTCTTTAACAACAAAAGGAGAGTTGTATCAGGTGAGAACTGGTTCTTCCTTTACTTGTGCTGAGTGTATCAAACTGAAACGTGCAAAGTGTCAAACACAGAAGAAAAAGTAGGACTAGTGTGTGCACAGTGAAACGGATCATGTGGCCAATCTAAATAGAAACCTAATCAGCTATTGTCATGTCTGTCTCAATGAATAGCAGCAACTCATGAAGATAGACAGACTTTCTCGTATATCAGGTACAAACATCCAAACAGCAAACTCTTCCATCAGGGTCTTTGATGTTTCTCAGTGGAAATGTGATCTCTGTGGGTGGGAATAGGACCCCCCTGGCAGAGATGGGCTGATTGCTCTGGAGAGGTTTAGAAATAAGAAATAAGCATTTACTTTTGCCTCCTTGTCATATATCAAGGTGGTGACGACACAGGATACCACTAGCAGGCCATGTGTGGCACAGGGGAAAAAAACACATCGTCATGGAAACCATGTCGCAAACAAAAAAGAATACTAAGGTGATAACTGGAGTCATTATGCGAGCAATTAGGGATGAGCGAGTAATTCATTGAGAACACAATGGAGTTTCCGAGCCAAGATGATACCGGGTGTCTTGAAAAACGCTATACTAGGAAACGCCATACTAGGAAACAAGATAGGTTGGGCTTCTGTTGAATGAAAGGCAGGGAGTAGACATTCCCTGCCTTTCACCACCCAAGCGGCCATTACAGAGAGTAGGGAGTTGTGAGAGAGGTTAATAATTGCAAAAAACAAATAAACGTTTTTTAACTGAAAAAAGATTTCATGGGAAAGATGTAAACAATAATCGATGAACATCCAGATGTACATAACCATCCACCTTTCGTTCTACATTCTGAATCATTGATGTTCTGAACTACAGTGAAACTGGGTTGTTTGCGGAGCAGGGTTTTGACATTATCCACCACTATGCCGGGCACACCTCTACAGCGTCACCCAGGGAGCCCGGACTGGTTTGGGAACATTCTCCTTTCATTGGTGGTTGTTTTTCTCCCATGAAAGGAAAAGACTAGCCATGTGACATGGGACCTGTTGCACTCCTGTCTGCTTTTCTCCACAGCTTTGACTAACTTAACCCAGTGTGTGATTGCTAAATACTATATACATCCTCACTACGTTGTTCCTTGTTAAGACATTTGTAATTGTTTTTTAGAACAGAGTTGTAAAGCTGAATTCGTATTCACAATTGTCACTTTATTGAATGCCAGGTGTACATTCCACAGTAAGGAACAGGTTCAGTGTGTTGGTTCTGATCATGAATCGCTGAAGTCATCGTCTAATCATGTAAATGTACATTACTCTGGTGTAACTACCTTCTCACACTGAGCAGCTAGGTCATTTGTGGAGTCAGATTGAACTCCTACTGACACTTTAAAAAAGACAGGTTTTTGAATGAGCATGACCAGCTTAATTTTAGAGGTGAAAGAGTTAAAATCCTGAGATCAACCTTTCTGGAGACTAGTGAAACAATATTTTAAGATATTAATGAAAATTAACTGGCACTTGTGTAATGGTAAGACTTTCACAGCAAATGATAAGACAGAACAAACAGGCAACCAATATTGGGTGAATGAATGATTTTTTAATAAAAAATATGATATGCACGTATACAAAACACAATGGATTTGTGAATGATAATAATATAACATTAGTAAAAGTGAATCAATATGTACATACAATAACCAAATAAAGACAATTTCTTCATCACAGTTGTCACAAACGTTGGTTTTAAAATCAAACAACTCCAACATGTGTGTATTTTATATTCAGTACACAGATAGCATGGCTCTCTTCGCAGTCGGTTATGTTTCCCACCCTTTGGTGGCCTAATCAAACCTCCAACAGTTGCGTCATCCTCTGAACAATCATTCTCTTTCGTCACAGAGAAAGTGACTTCAAAATAGGAAATCACATGTCCCATTTTGAAAGATCAATGTTGTCCTGGACCTGTTCCAGAGCCACAAAGGTCACGAAGGTGAATATATCTTAATTAAATAGCTTCTATGAATAGTCTTTAAGCGTGCAGTCCTTAAACGTAGGCCCGGCTGGTGGCGTTGGATCGGGCCTGAGAGTACTTCACTGGGTACTCCGGCGCGTCCTCTTTGGGTGGGCAGGAGCTGCAAAGAAGGGCCCCTCCCAGGATCAGCAGGCCAGCGCAGGCCCAGCCGATGTACAGCGAGGCCCCCATCTCCCTCCGCTGAGGGTTGGTGAGGATGGGGTTGTAAAAGTTCTGGATGATGGTGTTGGCCGACCAGCTCACGGGAATGAGGACGAGCACGCCGGCGATGATGAAGATGACCCCGGCAGCGATGGCCACCCTGGACTTGGCCCGCTGTTCCTCCACAAAGTTGGTGCACTTTCCCCCGGCGATGCCCAGAAGCACCCCGAAGATCCCCGCGATGATGGAGACGACCACCAGCGCTCTGGCAGCCTGGAGGTCCTGCGGCAGCTGCAGCAGCGAGTCGTAGATCTTGCACTGCATCTGCCCTGTGCTCTGGACCACGCAGTTCATCCACAGGCCCTCCCAGATGACCTGCGCCGTGATGATGTTGGCCCCGATGAAGGCGGTCACCTTCCACATGGGCAGAGCACAGACGACGATGGTCCCGACTGCGCCGATGATGGCCAGGCAGAAGCCAAGCATTTGGCGTCCCATTGACACCATGGTTGATTGTCCGGTAGGTTGGCTGGTAGGTTGAATGGACGCAGGAGCAGATATGGGAGCCTTGTAGGGTTAAGGTAGGTCCTGCAAGGTTGTCAAGCTGAGTTGTGAGAGTAAAGTGAGACTTTTGTGTCCCTTTTAAAGACGTCTTCTCTGAGTAGGCAGGGCCAATGTCCCTTTGCGTCAACCTGAAACCCAGGTCCTTTCCTGCCCCGCCAGATTTTTCTCATAATTAGCATACCAAAGGGGGTGGTTTCGATGAGATGGGGATCAGCTCCGAAAATGGTTACTTGAAACATTTCTATCGGACAATCGCTGACGGATAGGGAAGCTCGCAGTGCAGGTTTCGGCCATTGCTTACGCGCCAAAAAGGGAACTGATCGAGATGTGTCGGACGCGGTGTGTGGAAACAAAGAAAGCCGGGTACGGGAAAAGTTCAGATAACAGACACGCAGGGGATTCTGAATCAATAAACTAGGCTTTTATATTATTTTATATTTTCTAGTTTCTAATGTTTGTGATGTTTTCAACATATTATATTTTTTTAGTTTTAAAGTTTGTCAACTCTCTGAGCCACTTGTCTTATTCCGCCAATTGTTTTAAGTTTAATGACATTTTTATATAGCCTTATGCATTAAATGTATTCTTACTATCATCATATAGGTGTTAAATTAAACATTTTCTTTTTAATATTTTATAATTTTACAATGAAATGAATACATAAATAAATGGAATGGAACAGATTTGAGATTCATATTTTCACGTTTATTTTATTAGACAAAACAATATTCATCACACTCACTTCACAAATGTTTCTTTGAAGAGGAAAATTGTTTTCTTTAAATTGTTTTTAATATGTTACAACAATATATACAGTGCCATTGGATCACAAGTCAAACTGTTTCCAATCTCATCTCCTGATGCAAAAGAAGACAATGTTTGGTAAACATTACTCATCCTATCAATGAGGAAATTATTTTCAAGGACTTTCAAAAATTATCAAAGGTTCACAATAATTACAGTTCAAAATAATCACATTACCGATTCCACAGTCTCAGTCTTATGCAGATATTTCAATATAATGTCTCTCAATTCCTCTGCTACCTTAGCAAAGCAGCAGCCACACAGCCTCCTGGTTAACGATCAGTTTAAAAGTCTTAAATTAAAGTATTTTTACAAGGCCATGTCAGCCCTGTTAAAGGTACTGTGTGCCAGAGTTCACTGTGGGGGCTCCATAAGGTTTGCTCGGCCCGTAGGAGCCTGTTCCAGAATAGACCCTTGACGGCGGGGCATAGACCGGCCCATAATTGCCAGGATTGGGCATCGGGGCCCCCGGGTAGGGGTACATCGGTGGGGGTCCGTAGCCTGGGTATCCGTACATCTGCTTCTGCGGTGGACAGGAGGTCGTGAGGGTGATGCCCCCGACCAGAAGCACTGCCGAGGCCGCCCAGCCGATGTAGATGGACGCGCCGATCTCCCTCCTCTGAGTCTCGATGGTCAGGGGGTTCCGGTAGTCTGCGATGGTGATGGCGGCGGACCAGCACACAGGGATCAGGACCAGGATGGCTGAGAAGATGATCAGACAGCCTCCCAGGATCACCAGCTTGGACCTGGACGCGTCGGTCTTCAGGCAGCCCATGCACTTGGCCCCGATGAAGGTGAGCATGAAGCCGATGAAGCCGACGATGAGGGAGATGATCACCAAGGCCCTGGCGGCCTGCAGGTCCGTGCTGAGCCGGATCACGTTCTCGCTGAGCTTGCACTGCATCTGGCCCGTGCTCTGCTGGACGCAGTTCATCCACAGGCCATCCCAGATGACCTGCCCCGTCACGATGTTGGCGCCGATAAACGACGTGGTCCTCCACATGGGGATGCCACAGGTGACCGCCACCAAGGCCAGGCCGATGAAGCTCACCACCTGGCCGCCCACTTCCTTTCCTATCCGCCCCATGGTGGAGGCGGCGGTGTCTGGGTAGAGGCGTCTGGTTCAGCGACCTCGGTCCAGGTGCTCCACGATGCTGTGGATGTGTTGAAGTGTCGCAGCGTCCTCGGCGAGGGCTTGTCTCGGAATGGCCAGGAGTACAGGGTGTGTTGTCATCAGGTGAGTTGTTCCTGCATAACAAGATTCCTCTTTCTCGCTGTCGGTCTCCCCCTATCTCTCTCTCTCTCTCTCTCTCTCTCTCTCTCTCTCTCTCTCTCTCTCTCTCTCTCTCTCTCTCTCTCTCTCTCTCTCTCTCTCTCTCTCTCTCTCTCTCTCTCTCTCTCTCTCTCTTTATTGGCAGGAACATGCAAGACGGAGGTGGAGCTTGCAGTGCATTGTCTTGGTCTTAAGGGCGAATGGTACCTCCCACCTGAAACCGGTCGTGACCCTAACGATGGCCGTCCATTATAAGTACCTCCATTTTGGTCCACTTTCTCACAGAGGGCTTAACTGATGAGATTTACATTTGTTGTGGATCTGTCTTGACTCCGATCAAAACAACAGTCAACGATCTCCCATCCCATCATTGATGAGGAAATATAGTACAAAATATAGTAAATCAATCTCTAGTACAAGTTTTTGATTAAATTATATTGTGTTTCAGTTGTTAGCCGTAGATGGAATGAGTGCCAGAACGCTTGAATCGTGTAACCCTTCTTGATGTTCTGAAAGAAGAATGTTTACAACTATATTACTGGGAGTTTCTTGTCGGACCAGATTTTGAGATGGAATCTACGGGAAGCCATTTTGTCCTGAATACTTTTCATTTATTTGGGGACAATATATTAAACAATTCAATAGCAGGAAGGAAGTACAAGGAAAGCCCAAGCACACTAAGCTAGGTTTAAAGTGTCTGTATTATTTAATTATTTGATTTGCTTACATTTTGCTGTTGAAGAACACTATTTTGAAAGGTTAAATTGTGTAAGATAGTTACTAACCGACAGATAAACATTAAACAAACAACATTTTAATAATTTATTTATTATTTATAAATGAATTTGAAACATAGCCTTCCAGCCATTGAACAGTGTACAACGGGATGTTCTTGTTCTTCATGGTACTTGTAAGAGGATATGTTTTCAGTCCTCACACCCATTGTCAAGGTTTATTTACAGTTACAACACTAGCAAAGATGCTTGGAGAAAAACATTTTAAACATGAAAACACAATGGAAACAATCGTTTCTACTATGCTACAGAGACTTATTTGAATTTTCTTTTTGTTTTTTGGTTTAAAGGTTTGTTTTGGAGAACAACAGACGATTTATGTTGAGATTGTCAATCTAACAAATCGATGATGGGTTAGGGTGAGGGTATAACTATTTTACTATCCTTTAGAAACTTTAGAGAAAATAGAAAAAATATTGGGAAGATTTTTTAGATTTTTGTTTGTAACTTGTCAAACAACAACAAACTATGAATATGACATCATCAATCAACAAATCTTCCATGTCGTCTATTCATTGCTTTTGATTGCCCCTCCCAGTTGGGGGATCTAATCAGGGGGTTTAAGGAGGGGGGGGGGGGGGGGGTGGTAAGGCAGGCTGACCCCTTGAATGGGATGCCGGTCCAAATCACAAAGGCTAATTAGTTTCTGCAATCAGGCGAGGAGCGAAGAGCACTCATGCAACCAGAACATACAAGCTCCTCCCAGCACAAATCCTCTCGGCTGGGAATTAAACATCTCCTTAACAGATGGTCATGAATATTGATTGATAAAGGCATTTACAATGATGTAATCAAGGATTGTATCTTCGCCGTATATATTGCTATTTTTCTGTTGAATATAAAAACCATATGCACGTCGCAATCAAAATGTATAATGACTCAACAGTGCGGAAGTGCTAAGTCAGCGACGACCAGGCCTGTTGAACATCCAAAACTCCAGGTCTTCTCTTCTAAAGTGTTACTGACTCAAGCTCCACCTCCGTGTAACCTTTGCTTCTGAGCCCAAAGCTTAAAACCCGGTTCCTGGAACCCGGTTCCTGGAACCGAACCTGGATGTGCTATCGCCGTGCCCTAGACGTACTCTCGGGACGAGGATCTGGACTTGGGGGGCAGGTATCTGGGGCTGTAGCTTGGCACCTCATCCTTGGCCGGGCAGTTCCAGCACAGAAGCGCCCCTCCCAGCACCAACATGACACCCGCGCCCCACCCGATGTACAGCGCCGCCCCCAGCTCGCGCCTCTGGCTGTTCAGAATCCCGGGGCTGTAGAAGTTCCTAACGATGGTGTTGGCCGACCACGACACGGGGATGAGGCAGAGCAGGCCCGCCGCGATGAACAGGACCCCGGCGGCGATGCACGCCTTGGCCTTGGAGCGCTCCTCAGCGATGCACGTGGTGCACTTCCCGCCGGCGACGAAGAGGAACGTGCCGATGACGCCGAGAAAGATGGAGATGACCACCATGGCGCGGGCAGCCTGCAGGTCCTGGGACAGAGCCAGCATGGAGTCGTAGACCTTGCACTGCATCTGGCCCGTGCTCTGCACCACGCAGGTCATCCACATGCCCTCCCAGATGGTCTGTGCCGTCACGATGTTGGCGCCGATGAAGGCCGTCACGCTCCACATGGGCAAGGCGCACACGATGATGACCAGGAACCAGCCAATCAGCGCCAGGGAGAAGCCCATGATCTGGATCCCCTGAGATACCATGTTGGGGTCTGAGAGGCTTTCCAAGGGAGCAATGGCCGACCACAGGTGTCCACGGCGATCCTGGCAGAGAAGATGTGTGGGGGAAACACTGGGAGTGGTTTTATAGATTCTAGGTAGGAGATGGGGGTAGCTAGACATGAGGGTATGTGAAAACTCGATCCTCAACTCCTATTGGCCGGATGCTTTGTTTACACACAAACAGAGATCCAATGACCGCCAACAAAGCCAACCTAATAGATTACTGAGACGGAAAGGTCAGATAAAGCAGTGGCATTTTTATCTTGTGCTTGGTGTACCATTCAGTGTGCCTTGAAAGTCTGGGTACTCAAGGAAGGCCTTCCTTTTTTAGGAGGGAATCTTTTAGTTTAATTGAGATGTTTTAACTGTATTTTTGGTGAATATAATCACTTATAATCACCACTCACACGTTACACACAATGTATCACTGAAATAATATTAAATCCTTGAGTCAACCATGTAGAGACACTTGGTGGAGAAAGAATATGTAAAGAACAGTGACGCAAAAGCTGTAACAATGGTGTTAATATGTTATAAAAATGTACATCTCGTTTGGCTTTGGCAGAAATCACCCAGGTCAAGATTGAACCATATTTTGCATTGAAATGTCTTTTACACTTTCATGCAAAATAGCATTTTGGTTAAAGTCTTCCAGGGTTCTCCCGGCTGTACGATTTAAAGCATGACATACCGATGTCCGATACAGCATGCATACATTTGACAAGAGGAAGAGCTATCCAGTCCCTCTATGGGGCACATCAGGTGTCTCCACCTATTGTGTAAGTTAGATACAACACAGAGCAGACTCCAGCAGGCTGAGGCTGGGGTTGGTGCCGGGAGACATCAGCAACCTGAACCTCGCAGACATTGTGTGTGCTGTAAGATTGAACCAGCTATGCCCATTTGTGCTGCAGTTGAATTTATGTGGTTATTCCAATATTGATGTACATGCTTGGAATATTTTCAGCCTCACTTTTAATTTAGGTCAATCGGGGAAAAATGCAGGCCAGACGACAGCATGTATGCCACATTCAGCCAACATTGTAAGAGATAATATAGGTTTGGGTCTGTGCAAGGAATTCTTTACGTTTTACTGTTTTGTAAAACGTAAACTGTGTTTTTCTTTTCGAATATGAGAGTAAATATTTAGAAGCTGTTTTACTTAGTCTTGGTGCAGTTTTTTTTGTTTCTTCCTTTAGAAAACAATGCATCTGCTGCATTCATGACTACTTGCACTGTTCCATCTACAAAATCGATATAAATATTAGTCAGCTGAATACTAGAATGCAAAGATAAAACATGATGCTATATCTAAAGTCTCATGAAGTTTCCTTATGACAGCTAAACTTTAAGAAGTTTAACTGTGTTGCATTTACTCAGAAAGCAAATAAGACATTGATGCTTAAAAAATAATTCTTTATTTATACTTTTGTGCTAAAACGCGCCATGCGTACAACACACCTCACAACACACACACAATGCAGAACAGATTGGCACAACACTTATTTCCTTTTTTTCTCTCCAAGGGAGCCCGAGTACTTGGCGGTGCAGTTGTCCTTGGGGGGGCAGTTGGCGCACAGCATGGCCCCGCCCACGAGGAGCAGGGCGGACGCGCCCCAGCCGATGAAGAGCGCCACGCCCAGTTCCTTCTTCTGGGAGCCCATCACCAGGGGATTGTAGAAATCTTCAACCACCGTGCTTGCCGTCCAGCAGACGGGCACCAGACACATGATGCCGGCGATGATGAACATCACGCCGGCCGCGATGGCGATCTTGGACTTGGCGCCCTCGTCCTCCACGCAGTTGGTGCACTTGCCTCCGGCCACGGCCAGCAGTATGGCCATGACACCCACCAGGATGGAGATGATCATGAGGGCGCGGGCTGCCTGCAGGTCACTGCTCAGAGCCAGCATGGAGTCGTAGACCTTGCACTGCATCTGGCCCGTGCTCTGCACCACGCAGGTCATCCACAGGCCCTCGTTGGTCGCCTGTGCCGTGATGATTTTGGCGCCGATGAAGGCGGTCACCTTCCACATGGGGATGGCGCACGTAACGATGGCCCCGATCACGCCCATAAGGCCCAGGGCGATGCCCAGAATCTGTAAGCAACCCGCTGCCATGATCCCTTTAGAAAGCTTTTGATATCTGTCCTCAAAAAGAGAGAACAGACGCGTCCTGGTTGAAAGGATTCCAGAGAGTTAATGTTCAGGAAAAGGTTAGAACTGGTTTTTAATATGTTAACCTCGAGGTGGGGCTCAACACGTTGTGACGGCCACAGGGTTGCCTTTGCTCTTGCCGCTTTGTGTAGTCGGTGCAGGAAGCTGGTGGGTGGAGCCACCCCACTTGGTGAGATGTGGCACACCTGAGCAGGCTTGGCTCGGGAGGCTATTAAGCAGCTCTGCCCCATTGGCTCACTCTCTCCCTAGCGTGCCGACGGACATTTTGTGTAATTTGTGATTGGTTGAAGCCCATTCCATCATTACATTTATTTTTCCTTTATTTAAAATCATGCATTTACTCCAAGTCTTTCGTGGCCTGCTACTTGTTGTGGCACCCATTGAGCCAGGTTGTAACAACATAAACACTCACTCAGTCACTCTCATAGTCACGTGTGTACCAGCCCCCACCCCATCCCCACCCCTCAGGGCATGTGTCATCATGCCGGGCTTTGTCTCCTCCTGTCCCGTAACGGATTCACGTGATACTGCCAACGAACTGAGACACACGTTACCTGGGTTCAGGGAAGCTTCCCAAACTCCTCGCCACACCCTCAGGATTCATTTCGAGGTCACTATTTTGAATTGTTGCACCTTTTAACTGTGTTGCATTTACTCAGAAAGCAAAGAAGACATTGAAGTTTAAAAAATAATTATTTATTTACACTTTTGTGACCCCAGTATGTGCACAAACGACTTATATAAAAAAAACAACATGATTGAAATATTTCAAAGGCAGACACAGTAGAAACTCAACATTGAACATTTGAAATTGGTGGGTCTTGTGTGTCACGTAGCGGCACTCCTTTACTCGACTCGGTTGTTTGGGCGATTAATTCTTGTCACTTCGATCTCCGATACAGAAAATCACCCTGATCCCTCATTTGTCTTCGGAGCTCAGCATACAATGGTCCAACTACACTTGAAATACACTGCTAAAACACGCCATGCGACGATCACGCTTCCCGTCACAGACCCAACAGACAGCAGATTGGCACAACACTTAATTCCCTTTGTTTTCTCTCCAAGTCCGTTTCAGTCTCTCCTTTCGCTCATTTCTTCCTCAAAACTCGCCGGGTTTTCCCTCCGTGATTCTCAGACGTAGTCCTTAGACACGCCGGACCGGGCGCCCGAGTACTTGGCGGTGTAGTTGTCCTTGGGGGGGCAGTTGGCGCACAGCATGGCCCCGCCCACGAGGAGCAGGGCGGACGCGCCCCAGCCGATGAAGAGCGCCGCACCCAGTTCCTTCTTCTGGGAGCCCATCACCAGGGGATTGTAGAAGTTTCTGACCACCGTGCTTGCCGTCCAGCAGACGGGCACCAGACACATGATGCCGGCGATGATGAACATCACGCCGGCCGCGATGGCGATCTTGGACTTGGCGCCCTCGTCCTCCACGCAGTTGGTGCACTTGCCTCCGGCCACGGCCAGCAGTATGGCCATGACACCCACCAGGATGGAGATGATCATGAGGGCGCGGGCTGCCTGCAGGTCGCTGCTCAGAGCCAGCATGGAGTCGTAGACCTTGCACTGCATCTGGCCCGTGCTCTGCACCACGCAGGTCATCCAGATGCCCTCGTTGGTGGTCTGCGCCGTCACGATGTTCTGCCCGATGAAGGCGGTCACCCGCCACATGGGGATGGCGCACGTAACAATGGCCCCGATCACGCCGATAAGGCCCAGGGCGATGCCCAGAATCTGCAAGCCACCTGCTGCCATGATCCCTTTAGAAAGCTTTTGTTATTTGTCCTCGCAAAGAATGAAAACCGGTGAATGTGTGTGAGATCAGCCACGTCCTGGTTGAAGGATTCCAGAGAGTTAATGTGTAGGAAAAGGTTGGAACAGGTCTTTTATTTGTTAACCTCGAGGTGGGGCTTAACACACACACACCCCCACACAAACTCACACATATACACACTCTCACACACACTCACAGTCACGCTGTTTTGTGACGTGTGTGTACCAGCCCCCACCCAACCCCCCCCTCAGGGCATGTGTCAACATGCGAGGTTTTGTCTTCTTCCTGTCCCGTAACGGATTCAGGTGATACCGCTAACACACTGACACACACGTTACTTTGGTTCGGTGAAGCTTCTCAAACTTCCGGACACACCCTCAGGATTATATAACCATTATCGTAGTACGCCATATTGTAACTCCTTTTTGCTTTTGGATTAGCTGCGTTATTGTCTTTGTCACCATACATAGGAATGTGTTTAAAAACGTGTACGGTACTTTACTCACAGCTGTAGGAAAGCATTCCCCTGTGTTCACAAGGAAAAGGGTACTTTTGTGGAAAACAGTGCAGTTGAGATCGCTGTGAATTCTATAACGCACTTATGACATGGTGGCCTAGCCTTATTCACACAGATACAGTTTGAATTTGTGGAATTATTCTTTGATTAAGACAGGAGCAAAAAAAAATCCACGTGACGGTTAGATAAAATGTCTGATGCATTAAATGTTTCATTTAAATGAGTAATGCAGTCAAAAACATGAGACCGCTGGGTGAATTAGTTCAAGTCAAGTTAAGGCTTGAATAACAGTTTCAGTTCAAGATCTGACCATGCCATTTAAACCTCTTCCTTTCCTCTCTGTTCCTCTTTCCATTCTATTCTTTCAGAGAAATATATACTGTTCCGTTTTACCTGATCTAATTACGGAACTATTAAAATCCCAGCAGAAGAGAAGCGGAGGTTGGGTATAGAAGAAATGCAGGTGCTAGTCAAGCCAACATCAGGTTTACAAAGAAGCGATGACTTTGACCATAATGATCACATCCTTAAAATGACATAATATTTGATCAGCCAACTTGCTCAAAATTGTTCAGCACACTTGTAAGGATCAAAACACAACCACACACCACGATTAAACTAGCATCTAAGCCCATCAAGACAGCCTACCCTCTCTCACTGGGTACTCAGAGAACGCAGACATGACAACCGCACAGAGAAGTAAAAGTGAGCGCTGCTGACCTTAAGGTGAGATGTTCAATCGATCCCTGGAGCGGCCGCTGTGTGATGAACACGCGTGTTTGTATGTGCGTGCGTGCGTGTGTGTGTGTGTGTGTGTGTGTGTGTGTGTGTGTGTGTGTGTGTGTGTGTGTGTGTGTGTGTGTGTGTGTGTGTGTGTGTGTGTGTGTGTGTGTGTGTGTGTGTGTGTTGTGTGTGTGTGTGTGTGTGTGTGTGTGTGTGTGTGTGTGTGTGTGTGTGTGTGTGTGTGTGTGTGTGGGTGCTCTTCAGGCTGTGTGTCTAGGACAGGTCACTCTCGCCAGGTGTCCATAGTTGTAGCAAGGCCAAAACCACAAGGAGATGTTTCCAGAACAGCAAAGTAAAAATAAATAAATGATGTGATGTCGGTTGCTAGACTGATGTACAGAAGAGGAGAAAAAAAAGAGAAAACCGCCGAAAGGACCAGTGAGAGTGGTTTGAGGTTTGGGGGGGGGGGGGGGGGGGGGGGGTAAAGAGAATTAAAGAGAATCAGATTGTCTGAGGACCTGAATGGGAGCAGTGTTTGTGGGCCAGAAACTGCCGTTTGGACAAGAATGGCTCTATTTTACCCCTGGTGGTTCATTAAAGCCACCGGGGCCCAGCGACGCGGCGATCGGGTTCCACACGCGGGTATATCACACAGGAATGTCTACAATTAAGGCTGTGAAGGGAGACGGTGGGGTAGGGGGGGGTGGGCGATCACAGCTTCCTGCGTGGAGATTCCTTCGCGGCGCCATGGCTGCGTCGACGCCACACTAAGACTACTGTCTTCTTCACGTGTCTGTTACAGTGAATAACACACACACACACACACACGTGTGTGTGCAGGCCTCTTGATGTCCGGTGTCCACCGAAGCGACCTTTGAGCCGCAACACTCATAATACAACGGGACTGATACAGGTTCATTTAATAATGAGAATTCAAGAAATTTGACTTTTTCCGTGTCACCTGCACAGGAAACTGTGACTGCAAGAATGCATTGTCTCATCTGTGTCCACAGGCAAATCAGTGCACCTGTGTACTAGTGCACTTTTGTACTCGTGCATTTGTGTACATGAAAATGCAGTGAACTCATCAGTCTTTGTCTTTAGGTCAGTGTTTCCCGACCGTGGGGTTCGCCCGGTAGACAGATGGAGGCACAGGAGTTGGCTGACTCATAGTATTCACTTTAGATATGTAATGGTGCGTTGTGGGTGAAAAAGTAATCATTAAAAGGTTTAAAAGGGCACATAAAGATCCCATACTCACAGATAAGTGAATCTTAGCCATGAGCCGACCCAAAACTACTGTGGTGTGGTATGTTGATAGGGTCAAAACGTTGTGTGCAGAGGCACATGCAACCTGGTGTTCAAAAGAAACTTCTCAGACCTCGTAAAGATGGGTCACGGGTCCACAAAGGGCTGGGAACCAGAGCTCTAGATTATGGTTTAAAGGGACTGAGGTGCACTGAGCAAAAGGACGCCAACAGAGTGGCGGTGAGGGGGAAGCTGGGAAGGCGCACAGGTGCATTATAGGTACGTCTTACCTTCAGAAAGCGTGTGAAAGCCGAGCTAGGGGGACAAGTGTGGGCAGGCTGGTAAGGGACAGGCACCGTTGCAACCCGAGGTGCTCACCTGGTCGGTTTAACCGGCTGGTTCACTTCCAGCACGTCAAGTCGAGACACAGGGCCAAAACAGACACACCAGTCACTGTGCTCTGATAGGGTCAGAGCAGAGGAGGCTCAAATGCACCTTCAACGCGTCCTTACAGTATTTTAAAAGAGTTTGCTGGACAATCTCATAAAACATGACAATTAAATTCAGACTTTTATTACTTTCACATTCTTTACATTTTCCGCAATGGAAACAGTCCCAGTCCCAATAATAACCGTTAACACGCTAAAATCAATTTGAATCATTCCATAATTGGGTGCTTTGATGCCGGGCAAGTCTATCGATGGATCAAATGCGTGGGCAGGTTCTATACGAGCAATAGACTCAGGTCTTCGTTTGGTGTGTGATGTCATCACTGCGTGTCACTGGGGGCCATTAAGGGGAAACGGTGGACCAGTTTCACTCGGAAGTTGGAGCAGTCAACAGATCAGGACTCATGACTCATGACCTGTTGTGACACACACACACACACACAAGCGCAGGAACAATCAAACACACACATACACACACACACACACAGATATAAAAACACACGCACACACACAAACATACACACGCACACACATCATCCCACTAGATTCCAGATGACATGAGTTTTCTTTGTTTGAAAGAGCTCTGATATGAGATGTGAGGATATTTACATTTCACTTTTGATTTGTGTTCGATTTAGTATCGCGAATCCATCCAATCCAAATGTTACGCTGTTTAATTATGTGGGTCAAATACTGTCGGTACCATTGTTTTCTGTCTCAAAGCAATCGGGAAGAACTGCATTGCTGACGTACATCTAACCCTAAATGTGTTTGAACAGTAATTATGTAAAACTGTACATGCTGTGCGATACACTGGAGATCAAGAAGCATGGCTAATGGAGGATTTGAAGGTCTGGAATATTCCGGTTGTGTGTCAGTTGAGGTGTAACCAAGCGATTGCCACATTGTTTGGACACAGACACCTTTGTAGAATTTTGCCCGCAGGGTTTTTTCAGTTATTCATTTCTATGTCTGTGAAACTCAAAGGACATGAGTTTCAGATGTTGACAAAGTCACAAAGTCCACATCCGGCTCCTTGTGAGCTCTTCAGGTGTCGTTCCCTGAACTATGCGGCTGTGACCTCATTTCGTCTCACATTAAACAGCTGCCTAAAGCATTCTGGGGACTGTGAGCCGAGAAGAAGCCATCAGTGTGTTTGATAATGTTTTTTTAAACATTTTTAAATAAAGGTTCAATGCAATCGAACATATCTATGAACCATGCAGATCCCACAGGTCCCCTGGCCCTGGCCAAGTGGTCCATCCGAGCTGGGCCGGGATCTACAGGGGGGTCCTCCTGTCCTCGGACCCTGCCTCTGGATCAGCCAGAGGGATTCAGGGTCTGATGTCAACCTGTAAATCATATGCATTTGAATGATCTGTTGCAACCGGGTACTATGCACACACTCGCACACACAAACACACACAAACACACACACACACACACACACATACACACACACACACACACACACACACACACACACACACACACACACACACACAACACACACACACACACACACACACACACACACACACACACACACACACACACACACACACACACACACACACACACACACACACACACACAAACACACTTTCACATATCGTTGGTTACAATTGATGTGTGTGCACATGCTCTGTATGGGTGTGTTTGTGTGTAAATGCTCTGCATGTGTGTGTAAGTGTGTATGTGAACATGTTAAATATGTGAGTGTGTGTGTGTGTGTGTGTGTGTGTGTGTGTGTGTTTGTGTGTGTGTGTGTCAGTCAATCTCGTAAAACATGACAATTCAATTCAGACTTTAATTACTTTCACATTCTTTACATTTTCCGCAAGGGAAACCTAAAAGTGGGGAAGGTAAGAGAAGAACAAGGGACAGTCCCACTTCGTTTGGTGTGTGATGTCATCACTGCGTGTCACAGGGGGCCATTAAGGGGAAACGGTGGCCCAGTTTCACTCGGAAGTTGGAGCTGTCGACAGGTCAGGACTCATGACTCATGACCTGTTGTGACAAAGATACACCACACACACACAAATGCAGGAACAATCAAACACACACATACACATACACACACACAGATATAAAAACACACGCACACACACAAACATACACACGCACACACATCACACAACTAGATTCCACACACACACACACACACACACACACACACACACACACACACACACACACACACACACACACACAACACACACACACACACACACACACACACACACACACACACACACACACAACACACACACACACCACACACACACTATTCCTTTCTTTTCTCAGGCTCTTTCGTTTTATTGCTTGTCAATTTCTATTTTTGTCTCTCTCTGTCTTTAGATCTATTTGCCTGTCTGTCTGTTTCTTTCCGAATTTGTCTATCTCTGCTGCAGTTCATGTCCCTTGGAAACCATTTCACATATCCTTTGTTACAATTGATGTGTGTTTATGGGTGTGTGTTTGTGTGTAAATGCTCTGTATGTGTGTGTAAGTGTGTAGGTGAACATGCTAAATATGTGAGTATGTGTGTGTGTGTGTGTGTGTGTTTGTATGTGTGTGTGTGTGTGTGTGTGTGTGTTGTGTGTGTGTGTGTGTGTGTGTGTGTGTGTGTGTGTGTGTGCGTGTGTTTGTGTGTGTGTGTGTACACTCTCAGTATGTGTGTGTGTGTGTGTATTTGTGTGTGTGTTTGTGTGTATGTGTTTATATTTGAGTGTGTGTGTGTGTGTGTGTGTGTGTGTGTGTGGTGTGTGTGTGTGTGTGTGTGTGTGTGTGTGTGTGTGTGTGTGTGTGTGTGTGTGTGTGTGTGTGTGTGTGTGTGTGTGTGTGTGTGTGTGTGTGTGTGTGTGTGTGTGTGTGTGTGTGTATGCGTATGTGTTGGTACGTGCTGAGACACCTGTAGCAGAGTGTAGAAGCCGGTGGGACTGGTTTGCTCTCCGATGGCAGGTGCATCGCCGCACGGCACAAGCTGACACACGCAGGGCTGCGGCTCTCTTACCACTGACTACTGAGTCATTGGACACTTTGTCTCAGAGACGCTTACAGGGAGTGAGAGAGACATGGCATTACACTGGGATGAAGAAACCCTCATCACGTTGACAGAAACGGGAACAGTGAACTTTGGTTGGTGGAAGGGGGCTGTTCTTTAGCATAGTTTCAGGACCTTGTTGACTCACAAACATTCTGTACATCAGTATTCGTATTCAGAACCTTTTCAGAACCGGACTGTACATCAGTATTCAAACCCAGAACCCTGCGGTGTGCCTCAGGGATGGGATGGGATTTAATGCATATTCCTGCCATAGGTTACAAAATCCTTGAAAGTTGTTGGTGTTTACATTTATGTCAACTAACTAACTAGACAACTAACAAAGCCGGTTGTGATTAGCTTTATTATTCAGTCTTCATTCCAAATGCAATTCTTAGTCCATTTTAATACACATTTCCAACAAATGTTATTTGCTTGTATTCATGCGGAAATTGCTTGTGAGAGAGATTTATAATAGCGTGCTTTGCATGTTGTGGTTGGGACTGTGCTGTTCCAGACTATCCTGCCGTGCTGTGGCCATCCAAGCAGTCAGGAAGCCCCCTAACTCACAACACGCTGACCAGCAGCACGCTATGAGTTAGAGGGCTTCCTCACTGCTAACATTGAGATGAGGAAACTCTGGTAAAACCAGTCAGGTGTTATTTAAGATTACACCAACCGACACAAACCTCTTGCCATACCCCCACCGCTCCGATTTTGAAAGATGCAAGCTGACAGGAGCCAATGAGAGTGCAGTAAAGTGTAAGAGCGGTCTCTTTAAACCTTCACTGTTTCACGGTTTCACCCAGTGCCGTTACACCCCCCCCCCACACCACACACACACACACACACACACACACACACACACACACACACACACACACACACACACACACACACACACACACACACACACACACACACACACACACACACACACACACACACACATGCACACACACACACATACTTTCCTCGAGCCAAATCATCTTATTATAGACGTGTCCTCACCAACGTCAAATGACGACTGAAATGTCCCCACCAATATTCAGGTTGAAACGAAAAAAAAAGGGTACTCAAAGGATTAAATTCCCAACCTCTGTACCGCCTCCCAAAATAGGTCAAAGGCCTTTTTACAATGCCGAGCTGGTTCATTCGCGGCTATATTGATATATATATATATATATATATAGGTTACAAATCAAATGTTTGATGGTTATAAAGTAAAATAAAGTTCATAATCTTCAAATATCATATATATTTATATATCTATCTATCTATATATATATATATATATATATATATATATATATAATATATATATATATATGTATATATATATATATATATATATATATATATATATATATATATATATATATATATATATATATATATATATATATATATATATATATATATATATATATATATATATATATATATATATATATATATTTATAAGGGTTATATTTATAAGGGTTTTAACTTCACCAGTCTGTATTTCTCTGTCAAACTATCTTAAATTGATGGAGCTTATGCCCTAAATCATTAAAATCATATAAACATTTGTTTAGGTAGGGCCATAAAAAACGAAAAATAAAAAATACAGTGCAGGGTACAACATACAGTGTGTCAAAAATCTCAAAGGTACAATGAAGTGCAATGCAATGTGCCATTTCTTATTTATTTAATCAGTTTCAGTGTGGAGAAAGTGTCTCCCAAGAGGCTGTGCTTACAGGAAGGGTTACAGCAATCTTGCACAGTCTAAAGAGCTCAAAGAAATCTTCCCTGTTCTACTGTTCTTTCCACATTTCATGATAGCTGCTATTAGAAGAAAAAAAAGAAAGGGGCATGCATTAGATGTCGTTGCATAACCATCCCTCCCTTGTTAACACGGGCAGATAGCCTTCTACTCTTATCCCAATGCAGCAGCCAAAACTGATGAAAATACGTGGTTAACATCACAACATTGTGTAGGCTATACCAAGCAAGGATACTGACACTTGGATACTGGCTTCTGCTTCGATGAGTTTGCTTAGATACGATAAAGTTACTTAATATATCGAGACCAGATATTTACAAACCTAATTTCATCATCAGAACTAAATTGACACGGTTATGTGCAAGAACAACAAGTCACTTACAAAATGATGTGGTTTTGCTTAGCTTTGTCTCTTGCAACAGGAGGAATCATGACTCCTTTCTCTTTTGTTTGGGTGCGCCGCTCTAAGTTACCCACGTAGAACGTTGCGTCAAATTAGTCCGTAAAATCTGTAAAATCATAATTATTTGATTTGGTCAGCACAGGGGGCCACAGGGGGTGCCACTGGCCCCCGTAGGCCCCCGTGGAGAACTGCCATTGGCCTGCGTCCCCATGATGTTCAGTAGCTCACGGATTTCATTATCTGGTTATCCCTGGTTATCACGTGCTTGCTACATCCTTCCAGATAACTCAACAGACACACACACAGGCACGCACACACGCACGCCTGCATGCACGCACAACCAGGTCACTATTCAGAGTATGAATTTAAGGAAAATAGTGAAATTGCAATTATAAAAACAACAATAGTAGGCTATGCAATAAAGTATTGCGTTAGACTTCAATAGAATGAACACATGCCCTTCTCCAGCTAGAACTACCCATGGTGATATCGCTGTGAGGTCTCTATCTAGACAAGGGGAGGAGGGGGGTGTCTGGGTGGTGTCCCCATCAAAGCTCAGACCAAACCTACGCCCTTGGATACAGCCCACGAGTTTGACTCCTCCGCCTTGGTTTAGAGCCAGCCTCCTAAACACCTAGCCAAACCCTGACAAACCTCGTCGTAATCCCGCTGTGAACACCCTCAAAATGAATGATATTCAACATCACCCTTAGCAGCCAAAAATTTGAAGCAAAGCAACTTACAGTGAATGTTGGATACATGAAATCAATGAGCAGGTAGGAGCTAAATAGGAATCTGGGTCAGGGTTTGACTACAGATAGATTGCAGACATTTTGGGGCGGTACACCTGTAGTCAGAACCCTAGCTCTAGACTACACTAGCCTGCCCCCCAATGGTCTGTTTTATACAGAATGTGGAGGGATCACTGACCAAAGCAGTCCCTGTTATCAGCCCGTCTTTGAACCCCTCCAGCACTTGGTAGCAATCACGCGGTCCGACGTTGTGATGCGTGTGATGGACACCGCAGCTCTCCTGACCCTCGATGACCTCCGACCCTGGCAGGAAGAGCCTCAGACCGGGTCAACCCTGACAGCTCTGCCCGGGAGCGACACAGGCGTTGTTTGTCTGTCTGAATGTTTGTGAGTCAACAAGGTTCTGAAACTATAGTAAAGAACTACCCCATTCAACCACCCAAATTTTCCTGTTTCCTTTCTGTCAACGTGATGAGGGTTTTTTCTTCCTCAAAATCGAGCATTAAGCGGTTTCGTGTGTCTATTTAACATTTATTTTGTGGGTTTTTTTTGTAAAGAGATTTCAAAGTTATGTTTCAGTACAAACATAGAGATGGGTTTCTTTAACACAGTGTTATTTCTGCTGTTGTTGCCAACTTTCTTGCACAATAATTGGGTGGAAACTTCAGAACCCACACCCTTTCACAAATTATCACCTTAACCAACTCCAGTTTAGAAGTGCAGAGTGGACAAAGTTCATCCCAAATGTGACTCACCTCCGCAAGTCTGCTTCGTGTTTACATTCATGACAGTGAGGTGAGGGCTAATATATAATTCAAAGCCAACAAGCAAAGGATCTGAGCAAAGCATCTCATTATCGCACATGATCATCTCGAAGAATCTTCCTATTATTATTGAATAATATTACTAATTGCTACTTAGTTGACGCTTGAATCCAAAGCGATTTACTGTGATTTCAGCTTTTTAGCCACATGTCATTAATGAGGTAGGGGGTGAGCCATCTCTTTGAGGGGTGCCTACAGATAGACTGGGGAGACATCGGGGATTGAACCCAGTAGCTTTGTGGCAGGGAGACACTATCCTGTGCCTTGAATGCAATCATGTCTTTGAGTTTTCCGAGAAGAGAGAGCTGAGGTTTGGCCCTGTGTCGGTAGCTCTCTGTACCTGGCGTCACTAGACAAGGTCGGCCATTGTTTCCTCGCCACGGGATCTTATTCACAAGATGAGTTGGCGTTTTCTCTCAGGTGGTCACATGACGCCCCCCCCCCCCCCGCCCCACACAACACACACACACACACACACACACACACACACACACACACACACACACACACACACACACACACACACACACACACACACACACACACACACACACACACACACAGAGTCACTTTCTTAGCATTTGAATAAAGAGCAGCCGATTGGCGCCATGATTCTTTCTCTGTATCATATTCTTGATCCAAGAAAGTGCTCCCTGAATCAGAAAGGGATTTAAAAAGAGAATAAGCTTGGATCTGATTTCGATGTGGACTGGATGCTGTTTAGATTGACTATAGATGTGATTGAGGACTTACAATTATTCAGAAGTCGTTTGTGCACGTGTGTGTGTGTGTGTGTGTGTGTGTGTGTGTGTGTGTGTGTGTGTGTGTGTGTGTGTGTGTGTGTGTGTGTGTGTGTGTGTGTGTGTGTGTGTGTGTGTGTGTGTGTGTGTGTGTGTGTGTGTGTGTGTGTGTGTGTGTGTGTGTGTTACCCAAAGACCTGTCCATCAACTCATCCCGACCCCCCTATCCCCCGTGGGCCCCCTCTTGTCCCCGAATGCAAATGTGATTGAGAAGTAAACAGGGTGCCAGCTTAACTTGACTCCACCTTCACCCTTCTTTGCAATATAAAGAAGGTCGCCTCTCACCCTCTCCCCTTCCTCCTCACCCGCTCGCCGCCTCACAGCCGGAGCCGCTGAGATCCCATATCGCCTTCCCCGTCTCCGGAGGGGCCGAGCCCAAACAGAGGGAGCCTCTATCCTCCAGCGCGGTGCCCAGGACCAGAGCCTCTCCCCGGGCCGCCGCCCCTCCACAGCCCCCTGGCCCCTCCTCAGCCATGTACTCCGCCGGCCTGGAGATCCTGGGCATGATCCTGGCCGTGGCTGGCTGGCTGGGCGTCATGGTGACGTGCGGCATGCCCATGTGGCGGGTGGCGGCCTACGTGGGCCAGAACATCGTCATCTCCCAGGTGATCTGGGAGGGCCTGTGGATGAACTGCTCCGTGCAGAGCACCGGCCAGATGCACTGCAAGGTGCACGACTCCATGCTGGGGCTGCCGGTGGACCTGCAGGCCGCGCGCGCCCTGGTCGTCGTCTCCCTGGTGATGTGCGTGGCGGGCATCGGCCTGTCCACCGCCGGCGCCAAGTGCACCAACTGCAGCGCCGACGCGGCCAGCAAGCCCCGGCTGGTGGTGACGGCCGGGGTGACCTTCCTGCTGGCGGGGACTCTCCTGATGGTGGCCGTGTCCTGGACGGCCAACGCCATCGTGGTGGACTTCTACGACCCCATGCTGGAGGAGACGGGCAAGAGGGAGTTCGGCAATGCGCTGTACTTCGGCTGGGCCGCGTCCTGCCTGCTGGTCCTGGGGGGAGCACTGCTCTGCTGCTCCTGCCCCCCCAGGGCGCCCGGAGCAGGCGGCAGCGGAGGAGGCGCCAAGCCCCACGGCCGGGCGGCGGCGACAGCGACGACGGCGACAAACTACTCGGCTGTCAAGACGGCGTCCATCAACGGTTACACCAGGAGGGACTACGTGTGAATGGAGCGGGGATGCTAGCTCAGTCCCCGGGCCCCCCCCCCCTCCCACTACACACCTCCAGAGGTAGATGCAGGTGAAGGCTTCACTGGGGGGGTTGTAGACGTGATGAGAGAGTAGAGAGGGTGGATGATGGGGGGGGATGAATGAACAGGTGGACTGGATGGATGGATGGATGGATGGATGTGTGCAGGCAGCGCCTGTCACCTACCTGTGAGGAACCCATGGTTTGTACATTCTGCTCTCACTCTTTTTCTTGTAATGCTGGTATGTATATAGATAAAAATAGGATAAAAAAAGTATAACATTTATTATCTAGCTACAAGAGTAAACAGTGTTCCCCTTCCTGGAGAGTTTTTAATAGTCTGAATAAAATCTTTGAGAAAGAAATGTGTCTTTTTCTTCCGATGTACATAAGAAACGGTTTGTATGTTACGAATGTAAACACAGACCTTACACATTTTGAACGAAGGCAATGTTCAGATATCCAATCATGTGATACAATCGCTATCACTAGTGATACCGTTGTCAGAGGGCTTTCTTTTCCTTACCAACAGAAAAAAAAAACGGACTATTCAGGTGGATTCCCATTAAATATTACATAGGTATTCAAGAATATCACCCCAAGAACTCAGATCTTCAGAAAGTGTTGTGAAGGGAGTCAACAAGTCGGTTGGAGGGACAGGGGGGTGGATGGGGGGGGGCTTTTCTTAAGTTGAATTTGTCCGACTCAAGACAGGGTCCGTTGGCCAACCCCATGCAGGCCTTCGGTTACACCTCAGGTCACTGAAACCAGCCGGGAAACAAAGGGCGGTCTGAGCAGCCTGGGCTGTCTTCAGGTGTATCCCGTCTCTCCGAGGCTGAAACCCATTCAGAGATAAGAGGATTCCACCAGGGTTCCCTAGCCTCCACAAAGACCCCATTGATCCACTGCAGCTCCGCACTTACAGCCCTTATCTGGAGGTCCGAGGGACAGAGAGCGCTGAGGGGAACAAGCTTGTTCTCGATATCCCCCGACATCTCTGCATCAGGTGAACGCTACCTTGAAGGTGCTGGAGCTACGATCCTGCAGGTTTTGACAGAGTATGATTTTGGGACTCAAGTCCTAAAACCAAACGTGTGAATGACACCCGAAATGGTTTCCTCGAGAAGAGATTCCCTGATTGGTCAGAAAAAAACCCAGGAGCGATCTTATTTCGGAAATAGCCTGATACAGTGGCAAGCGCTATCAACAAAAAACTGATTTTCCCACACTGCATTTCACTGAGCTATAACTGATGGATGGCTAAGGCATTTATAACAAATTATATTCAAATGGTGGAATGGTCAACAGCACACCTTAAGTGATCCAGCTAAGCATGATTGTAAGCAAGGTAAAGTCGGTTTAGAGCCATGGGGTGTAGTACGGTAATCAACTCATATTATGCAAAAATGGATCCTGAAGTCATACTACAGTTGATCCTATAGAAGTATATAGGGCAGGAAAGTGTCCGGGTCAGGGTGTTCCCCACCCGGCCGAAAGCTACTGGGTTTGATTTCCAATATGCCCAGTCTACCAGTAGGCAACCTTGAGCGGCACTACCCCCTACCTGCTCACTTGGATAAAACCCTCTGCTGAAGGGCTTAACATTTGAAAACTCAGACTAGTATTACTAGCAGGGAACTTGCACAAACGGTCTAACTAGAACTAGGAGGCTAGAGTCCCAATGTGTGAAAACGTCAGCCAGATGTCAGTATTAAATTGAAAAAAAAAACACGACCAGGGTTGTTCAAAGGAGGATGTTACCAGCAAACAGATGCCAATATCAACAGACATCAAAAACTATAAATCTAAAGTTTACGACCACAAGAATTACTATTAAATAAATGGCTAGTAACCAGAACATAGTGTCTTGTGCTGTCAGTGCCGTGATGTGCTAGGAACAGAAAGCTGGGCCCTCAGTTCACTGGAAACATTCTGTCCAAACAGAAAAGCCAAAAATCTATTGGCTTGCTGCTTTCGGTTTTATCTGGCGAGCAGAAGCTTTCACTAAGCAATCAACACTACGGGAAACGTCATTGTAATCTAAGAGCAATTCTTTCTGAAATAAATGATATGTTCCTTATCAAAGGAGAGGAGATGAACCAGCAGAGGTATGCGTGGGGTGCCAAGAACACCACCAACACAAATACACACATAAACTCTATCTGCTCCGTACGTCCACTCTCTGTTATTTAGGGTAATTTTGTAAATCCAAAGCGGTGAAGTCATATTGCTTCTCTCTCGCTCTCGGAAAACACTATAGAGTCAGCCTTTTACCACAGGGGCTTCACACCTAAGACCATGAGAGCAGAGCGAGAGAGACAGAGACAGAGACACAGGCAACGAGAACAGAAAAAGAGAGAGAATAAAGAAGAGAGAGAGAAAGAGAGAGAGAGAGTGAAAAACAGATACTTGGTGGATTAGGAATCTGTGTCAACGGTATAACTGCTTTGTTTTGACCATTCAAGGATGGGAGGAAGGTGGGAAACAAAAGCAACAGGAAAACAAAACAACATTAGTTTTAAACCAGACAGTGAAAAGCTGTACTTTGTTTTGACCATTTCAAGGATGGGAGGAAGGTGGGAAACAAAAGCAACAGGAAAACAAAACAACATTAGTTTTAAACCAGACAGTGAAAAGCTGTAATGTCTAACCTTGTGTGCATTAGTGTGTCTGACCAGTGTGTGTCCGGTGTGTGTGTGTGTGTCTGTGTGTGTGTGTGTGTGTGTGTGTGTGTGTGCTGTGCGTGGTGCGTGTGCGTGCGTGCGTGCGTGTGTGTGTGCGTGCGTGCTGCGTGCGTGCGTGCGTGTGTGTGTGCGTGCGTGCGTGCGTGCGTGCGTGCTGCGTGCGTGCGTGTGTGTGTGTGTGTTTGTGTGTGGAAATAAGGGGGTGAGGGCTTTCATGCCGTGTGTACCATCAGAACAAGGTCACTGATAAGACCAACAACCCCTGACCCCACCCTTGGTTCAGGGGGGTAGTGGGGGACGGCTACATCACTTCTTATCATTCCTCATTCAGGAAAGACACATTTTGTTGGGTTGAAATACATCCTACAATCTGAATTTCCACATTTTTGTACTGAAAACATATTCACTACTATATCTTTGTTACTTATATGATTAGATAGTATATCCTCTTTAAAATGGAGAATTTAACACCTCTGCTGTCTCAGCTCTGACAGATCTCTGCAAGCTGGTGTTGTTGAAAACATGTGTTTCCAGTTGGTAAATTCTCACGGTTATCTGTGAGAGTCTGTTAGCTGGCATAGTTAAAGATGTATTCTTTGCTTATAGTATAGTTATAAAAAAAATGTGTTTGTGTTTCAAAAACAAAGTATTTTATAAAAAATGTATTTATTTTTTAAATGTATTTATGTATTTTAACTTATTATGTTGTCCTTTCTATGTCTATTTTATCACGTTTTTTGTATATTTCATTGTGTGTTTTATTGTGTGTGATGTACAGTGTCCTTGAGTGACCTGAAAGGCGCTTTTCTAAATAAAATGCATTATTATTATTATTATTATTATTATTATTTTGTATGGTTGTTTTGCCTGAAACGTACTAAAAGTTTGATTGATCGATTTTTTTGTCTATCATCAAGATCATATTTTAAAAAATGTATATTTTCTATGACACCCCCATTTCTTAAAAATAAACTAAGTGTCCTCAAAGGCAACACTTACTTACAACCTTCGTTATTAAACTCCCTCTATCAGGCCCCTTAGGAATAATTTTCTTTTGTATATTAATAACAATACCGCTGTGGTTGATGTGAAAAGGTTTTGTAAGACTTTGCCAAACAAAGGAAAACTCAACAATAAGAAGAATGTGTTGATATGAATTAATTTCACTTTTAATCTTTCAAAATCCCATCGACAAAGAGAAGGTATTTTTCCAAAAATGTCTGAATTCACATTGGTTACATTTTAAGAGGGGTAATAGTAATCTGTGTCTTAGCTTCCTGTTACTAGAATATTTGTCTAACAATTGAAATAAAACTGAGAACCAACTCTACCACTCTATTTTTAGAAAAGGACTCCAGACTTGTGTGGCTTGAAGACGTGAACTCTTATTTGGCTTCTACTGATTATCATTCATTCACCAGCATTTACCATTCAGTCTGTTAACCGTTAACTGCTTCAGACCTGAGCTGCTCACTGCTTGTTTGCACTCTTCCTCACCCCCAAGCCGTTTGGGGAAAGCTGGCCATTTAAAGTAGTACATTTGAACCCCTTTCATCAGTAAATAAACTGCCAGACTTCCTCTAGATTAGAAGTAGCCATGTCCAAGAAAGGAAAACACCTGAGAAGCCATCTTCAAACAAGTAGCAGTATCACACAGAGAAATATTCTCAAATTTAATGTTGTTGTCATGGAGATACTTGGAGTGAGTCTAGCTGTCCTGGATTGGTATCTTTTAGCACACTTCATTAAAGTTCGAAAACCCTATTTTTCAATATTGAAATCCAAATTTGGAGAAACCGAGGTGGTCTTCATAGTCTGATGTGTACAACAAGAACTGCAAGGTTTTGCTTTTCTCCACCATTTGCCTTGCTTATGTACAGTTCACTGAATGATCAATTAATAAGCGTGTTTGGTATCAAATCTCAAAACTCATAGCATTCCTTAGTTCTGATCTACAAGAGAGACTCATGAACCAGATCGACTTTTATCCACTGCTGAACTTAATCAACCCAGTACCTCTCTGTGTCTCTCAGCCCCCCCCCCCCCCCCCCTACTCCACTGTCTCCCATGTCTTCAGCCTCCATGATTACAGGTACCTTTTATTTTATCTCCCCCCTCCCCGTTCAAACAATGAGGCTGTTTCATTCTGTAGATGGGGGATGGGGGGGGGTAGGGTGTGTGGTCAATGCTTGTCAACATTGGGTCATAGAATGTTTGGGGGGCATGCTCCGTTGCCTTGGTTACTGGGCCACAAGGAAAACCGCCCGACCCCCGAGGAATCTCAAGGGCGCTCGAACCACGGATGGACGGAGCTGGAGGGCAGAAAGCCAGACAGACAGGTGGGTTGTTTTAATTTCAGGAATGGAAAAAATAGATGGAAGGGAGTTGGATGGTTATTATTTTCAAAATAAATAATTGGGGAGCTACGGCTAGGATTAAGTTTCACCATGACCAATGTTGTCCAAAGGACGTTACTAGCAAACATATGCCGATAGCAACAGACATCCACTACAATCCAATCGGAGGACTTTACGCCACCATTTGTCTTGCTTATTTACAGTTCACTGAATGCTCATTTAATAAGCGTGTTTGGTATCAAATCTGAAAACTCACATCATTCCTTTGTTCTGACTTACAAGAGAGGCTCATGAACCAAAGCAGAACATGGGAACATCGACTTTTATCCACGGCTGAACTTAATCAACCAAGTAACTCTCTGTGTCTATCAGCCCACCCCTGTGTCTCTCAGACTGTGTCCCAGGGGCCAAAACACACTGATCCTCTCAGATACAGAGAAAAACACATGTCTGCAGAAAAAAAACATAAAACATTTAACCTGATTGAAATGACACCAACTAGGCACCCTCCTGAACACGAGGAATACAACGTCATCATATTCCTCCAGCCCTGTCTGCTATAGTTGGAGCAATAGCCAGCGCAGGAAGGAGTCAATTCCTTTGTCCAGTCTCAGTAAGCTGATAGCAGAGAGCCTCCCAGTTCCATGAAAGCATACTCTTTCTCCCCTTGCTGTGACATCACCATCTGAAGCTCTGCCCCTTTTACCTGATCTACCTATAAAGTTAGCACAGTGAACTCCAGCAGGCAGATCATGGACAGCGCACCGACAACACCAGGCTTCCCTCTCTACTAGCTAACTCGTTGGTTGCTCCCCCACCCACCACCACCACCACCACCACCACCACCACCACCACCACTGGCACTCCGACACCTCAGACCAATCGGACACCAGGCAGACCAGACGCCATGTCGGCAGGCCTGGAGCTGATCGGGATCACCCTGTGCATCCTCGGATGGGTCATCGCCATCGTGTCGTGCGCGCTGCCCATGTGGCGCGTGACGGCCTTTATCGGCAGCAACATCGTGACGGCGCAGATCATCTGGGAGGGCCTGTGGATGACCTGCGTGGTGCAGAGCACGGGCCAGATGCAGTGCAAGGTCTACGACTCCATGCTGGCTCTGTCCCAGGACCTGCAGGCGGCCCGCGCCCTCACCATCATCGCCATCCTGGTGGCCATCCTGGCCGTGCTCATCGGCATCGCGGGCGCCAAGTGCACCAACTGCATCGAGGACGAGGCGTCCAAGAGCAAGGTGATGATCGTCTCCGGGGTGTTCTTCATCGCGTCGGGCGTGATGCAGCTCATCCCCGTGTCGTGGTCGGCCAACACCATCATCAGGGACTTCTACAACCCGCTGATCACCGACGCGCAGCGCCGGGAGCTGGGGGCCGCGCTGTACATCGGCTGGGCGGCCGCCGCCATGCTGATACTGGGGGGGGCGCTGCTTTGCTGCACCTGCCCCCCGACGGAGACCAGGTACAACCCGTCGCGCATGGCCTACTCGGCGCCGCGCTCGGCCCCGGCGCCCGGCTTCGAGAGGAAGGACTACGTGTGAAGACGGTGATTTCAGTTTGACTTTCTTTTTTATCCAGTGTTGTGGTTGTTGTGGTTGTGGTTTAAAGAGACTATTGGGTGGATGAGGAAGAGGGACAGACTGGTCCAGTGTGGACCAGGGAAGACTCCGAGAGGGCGCCAAGATGAAGGATGGGTTCGGTGTTGACGGTTTGAACTGTTAGGAATGTCTGCAATCGCTATGATGTTGGGCCCCGGAGCCGAAACTATGCTTTAATACATCTTCATTTTTGACAGGAACAAAACTAAATGTTTGCTGCAACTTTGCTGCTTCTTTTTTGATGACAATTAACGTTATCAAGTTTTTGTTTATTTTCAGTAAAAAGTATTGCATTTATATCGCAAACAGAGAACATAAATAACCTCGATTTCTTTCAGTATAAAAAACAAAATCAGAAAAGTGTTTTTTATGATGTTGCTGTGACTTTTCACAGCTACTCATTGTGTTGCTAAATTAATGTTCTGTGAGTCTGTAAATACATTTTAAAGCTGTAGTTTTTTGCTTTTTTTACCATGTCCCATCGTCCAGGAAACTCAACCAGGGTGTAACCAATGATGTGTACGTGTGGATTCATATAATATTAGTGGACGGGTGACTTGATGATTGATCTGCAGTCATACCAATGTCTGTGTCTGTGCCCCAGGAGAGGGTGGGGGGGGGGGGGGTGGTCAGGAATATGTGTGTGTGTGTATATGTGTATCTGTACAAATGCAAAACTCATGAGTCGTTTCCATCAATAAATACTGTTGTTGTTCTTTTGTAAAAAAAGAGAGTTTGTGTGGGGCCTGTTCGTCTGTTTTCATCCCCCTCGCTGCCGTCCCACAGTGACCCCTCTGAACCTGTAATCATGAGGTGAGCCTGAGCTGCTAATCCATCAGGTGCAACACCTTGCTGACTCAGGGTGATGGCAAGACCAAGATACGTGTACGGGTGTGTATGTGTGTGTGTGTGTGTGTGTGTGTGTGTGTGTGTGTGTGTGTGTGTGTGTGTGTGTGTGTGTGTGTGTGTGTGTGTGTGTGTGTGTGTGTGTGTGTGTGTGTGTGTGTGTGTGTAAGAATAGCCTGCTGACATGCTATCCCGCAGGATACCTTACCACCTACTTAACCGCACGCGCTCTGCGCAATTAGCTACAGGAACGCAACCCTTGCAGCCCCTCGTCGATAACAGTCCAGTACAGGGCGAGGTCAAAACACCTGTTCGTTTAGTTATACCGATGAGCCATCCTGAAAATATGGGGAGACCTGTCAGGATTTGTAAAAAAGCCCCACTCAATGAAGCCCCCCTCTCCACAATAGTTTGTCAAGACCACTAATTGTTGTGTTACAATCTGGAAGTACGTTGGTATTTAACTTGACTGGAGATTAAACATAAACGTTTATGAAAGACCACTACTCTGTTAACTCTCCTGTAAAGCCAATAATTACCAGGACCAACTCCATACCATAAAAAGCCTTCCAGTATTCTGCTGCTGCCTGCGACTTTATCCTATCAGTGGTGTGTGTGTGTGTTTGTGTGTGTGTGTGTGTGTGTGTGTGTGTGTGTGTGTGTGTGTGTGTGTGTGTGTGTGTGTGTGTGTGTGTGTGTGTGTGTGTGTGTGTGTGTGTGTGTGTGTGTGTGTGTGTGTGTGTGTGTGTGTGTGTGTGTGTGTGTGTGTTGGAAACATTACAAAGGCTGCCAGGCTGAAACATTGATGAGGACCTTATGGTAAATATGCGACAGGTTGGGAGGAGATCGCAACACTTCACCGGCCAACTGTCCCGTATCGATGTCCCCGCCAACAAAGAGCCATGACATCTGGACAATGGCGTCTACCACCGCTCAGTCTTCGGAGAGACTCCCGTGTGAATCCTGCCCATTTATGACTCAGGGGTTGTACCATGAATAAGCAGTGGCCTGCATCTGTGATAGAATGCTAGCGCAAGAGTGATACATGCTGTTAAAGATTAATAATAATTCATTTCCCCGTTTGAAGGCTATTATTCGTCAGAACTGTGGGAAAAAGGTAAAGATAAAATATAATTAAAAAGGGTGTAGTTTAGTAGTTTACTTCTTCCCCTCATACAGTACAAGCCCACTATGTCTAACATCTAAGGCTAATGGAACACACTTTCGGTAGTTGTATAGTGAGTTTTGTCAAGCAAAAGTTATTTGTATTTTCCTTGATCACAGTAAGACGCACTCCTTTCAAATGATCCAAATCAAATCCCGTGATCAAATCACAGATGATATGTAATGCCCTATAATTACCTATTTGGAATTAGTAATCTATCTATAATTGATATTACTTTGTCTTATAGACATATTCGTCTTATGTATGCTAAAATAACTCAATTAAAACTTTGTGGTCATGAGTGTCTAGAGGGAAAGTATCACTTTGTGCCAAATGAAACCTTTTGTTCTGCAACAAAGACTGGAAGTATCGTCTTGGTATATGTTTCTCACTGACACAGGGAAGTGTCTGTGCTTCTTTATGTTTTCATGGTTGGCTCTGAGCAAGTGGAACCTATCCCTAACCGTAATAAACTGATCAATCTCATTCTAATAGTCAGTGTAGCTCTGATACAGCCCAGTGTGGACTGAAGCTGTGGTCTAGAACAGGGTTTAGCGTTTCTGTCTCATATAGCATACAACCCTCCACGGCACAACTACCCATCGACACCAAACATAAAAAAATGTCATTAGCATAATATCAATAACGTAGTGTCCTAGATGTTTCGAATAGATTAAGCTAAGGTATACTGCTACATCTGGACTGAAGTGTAATGCGTTATAGTGCTTTACAAATTCAACAAATGTTAATGTTTTTGCAGGTCTTCTGAGTCCTCAAAGCAAAATCCAAGTACCCCTGTGAAACCTGTTCCCTATTGTCCAGCTAGCATCCACCTTGGTTTTAAAAGCTGCTGAACAACAAATTCCTCACTCAATCCCCCCTTCCAGCTCGCATTTACAGCCTCGATAGTACCAATACGGCCGCAAGGGGAACTGGGCCCAAGGTTCTCCTACGCCCGGTTGGGAATCACTGCTGTAGAAGTTATGTAAACCTGTAGAAACCCTGGAGCTGTAAGCGGTAACTTATTAAGCATCTCTTGCCTGCTACACTGCACAGCTCGGCACGTTTGACCGCTGTTTGCCTGGACTCTCTGTCTGTAGGTTCTGTGTATGTAAATGAGCCCTCTTATTGTTCTCTTTGCCGGAAGGTTAAAAGTTTATTCAAGCTTAATCATTGACTTTGGTATTTTGTATCAATCCCATCTTTTTTCCAAGATCCAATTTTGTTTATTTTAGTTCATTTCAATCTTCGATTTGGAGGTTAGAAACAGCTGAATATCATTTAACAGCTGAGATAACAAAGTACCTTCCATCCAACTAACTTAACATAATGTAATTTGTAGGGATATAATTGTTGAAATGACAATTCATTTTAATCATATTCTTTGAGGAGTGCCATTTCTTTTCTAATAAGGCCAAACACTTAGTTAGGAAAACAAAAAAGGCCAGAGGTTGGTCAAGCAGAGAACGAGAGTGAAAAAGTTCTCTGTCTTGGTCTGGTGGACACAGAGCATTTGCCCCACACCCAGGAATGTGAAGGACAGACAGGTAACTAAGGAGATGGAGACTTCACATAGGAGGGGGGGGGGGGGGGGAGGTAGTGGTGAGGTGAGAGAGATTGAAACAGGGGGGGAGAGAGATAGATAGGGGAATGGGAGAGAGAACTAGAGATAATGAGTGAGAGAGAGAGAGAGAGAGAGAGAGAGAGAGAGAGAGAGAGAGAGAGAGAGAGAGAGAGAGAGAGAGAGAGAGAGAGAGAGAGAGAGAGAGAGAGAGAGAGAGGTAGGGGGGAGGGAGAGACAGAGGGTGAACGTGTGAGACAGACAGAGATGAGAGAGCAGAGTGTGAGGGAGGGAGAGAAGGGGGAGAGGAGGGAGGCAGAGAGAGAGAGAGTCCTTTATCCCCCTCCCATTCCACTGAGTGGACTAAACAGAGCCGCTCTGTTAGTCTGCTAGAAACCGAAACTCCAGGAGCATTCTGTCTAAACCCGAACCCCAGCGCACCTGACTCACAATGACCCAGCCACGAGACGGTCTCGTCTGAAGTCCTGTGTGATGGGCTTTATAGCCTATCACACATATATGTATATTTAGCGTTCACCAACCTACGAAGATGGGAGATATGTGAGGCGGAGCAGAGGTCGTACTGTGCTTGTTCCATGAATTGCCAACCCTGTTTTTTTAACCATTTGTGCATTCAAGAACAAGTTTTTAAATATTAAAAGGCCAACTGCCTTTGATAAATCCTTTGTTGGACGCCATCGTTAATAGATTCATCAGTTCTGGCCGAGTTTGAAATATAGGGTCAATCTAAAAGTTCCCAAAGTGAACATGAATGCTTTTAGCTAATTGGGAGTTCAGAATTAGTTGGTAAGATATCTCATAAGCAAAATCCCCTCCCCAACAAGAGGACCGCTAGATCAATGGGTTGATCAGAGCGTTAGATTGTAGTCCCCTTTAATAGTGTAATCCATCCAGAACCTGAAGACCTACAGTCTAACCTCATGTTAAATAATATGGTATAGTCTGGCTTCAGACAAACCTTGTCACAGACATTCCTTAACTTCGCTAGTGTTATTTCTGGATGAATAAACGTAAGGCTGGGACCGAGTAAAACATTTCCAATATACTTGAGACCCAAAGTCTTGAATACAAAATCATTGCCTTTGTGTTCAACTTCCATGCACATTATACAGATCAGAATTCAAACTGGCTTGAAATAACCAAATTCACAAGCATTTGTTTAAAGATCATAGAGCAACTGTCTCTGAAGGGCCCAGCGAGAAGAAGATACAGGCCAAAGATAGTGAGAATCACAAGCACTTTGAAGTCATGCCCCAGATTGCAGAATTCCTATTTTTTTATTGGAGACCTCCCTTTTATTTCTAAAGTTCATCTTTACCTTCGGTCCACACTAATGGCTGCTCTAATTTGATTTGTTAAGATCAGAAAACTACGGGCTGTCCATGTAACTTTTTAACTTTTAAACGTCTCACTGGAAGATATGCTATTAAATGTCCGCAAAATAGTTTTTCATCCTTCAGTTGGCTTTGATTTAAGTATTTATTGATTTGCCCAGACGCAGCCTAGTAGATTATACAAAGTGGATTAGAGGCCTTGTGTTGTACGCGTGATCTTCACGCCATATTTTTCTTTTAGTTTACTATTTAGATAAAAGTTCCTCAACCCAAACTGTGGGATTCGAGTCATTGATGTGGATATTCCAACGGCAAGATGAATGTACACGAAATTCAGCGTGAAAATTTGTTACTACTTACTTGCTCAATTAAGTTGAATTCTATAATTTTTGGGAGACGTTTGATTGCAAATGCTCTCCATACAAGGTCCTACGCATAAAATAAGCCTTTCGTTGGTTTCTACGGAGGCATGTTACCAGTGATTGGATGGTCAGCAGTGCACCATCTGGTGGACAGACAGAGTAGTGCATCAAGGACAACCATTGATGTCACGTGCCTGAGATTGGTTATAATAGGTTTCTCTTGAGGATTAGTCAATTATCTAATTTTTAGTTGAGAAAATGATTAGTGGATCCACACCACTCAGCAGTTTCATTCCAGACAGTGGGCTCATTGTTTTTTATTAAGATAATCCTGTATAGTTAAAAAGGATGCATTGAGTGACAAAAAAAATCACAAATTGCTTAGTGATTGGAATTGGAAGAAGGAAGGCTTTAATCTCTGAAATGGAAGGATGAAACAGTGATTATATCACATGGTTCCAGGTATTACAAAGTAAAGAGCAGGGGTCCCACAAAAATCAGCAAAGAAATACCTAAACATTTTTTTTATTATTTGCTCAACCTAACCTTAAGTTAAATTGCCAACAAACATAGAATTTAATTTTCAAAACCAAACAAACCAATATTTTCATGACAAACTCAAAAAGAAAGAATCACCAGATTAGTGGAAATCTACCCCATAAATCAAAACTCTAATCTAATCCATTCAAATCCTAGAATAAGTTTAAAGTCATGTTGGAAACTAGCGAGCATTTCATTACAGACAGTGTTCATTATTCAAGCCGGTTTTTTAACAGTCAAACACAAACACCATGGTCTGTAGGGTACAAATCCTCTTTTATCTTCATCATTCATCTTCATCACTTAAAGGACTTTGAAAGAAAGCACCGCTGTCATCGTCATAGACGATCGCCACGGTTTCCCCGGCGTCAGAAACAGCCGCACTGGTCTGTAAATAAGCCTGGTTGGGGATAGAGGGAGGGAAGGGGGAGGAAAGGGAGAGAGAGAGGGAGAGAGAGAGTCAAGGGGAGTCTTTATTATCAGGACCAACGTCTCTTTGAATACAAACTCATCGACTAAAATAAAATAAATAACACAATTTACTCTTGGAAGTTCACGGGGAAACTGCACGTCAACAACGGCCAATCACATTTTTTTTTGGCTGATGCATGCCATCCCCAGGCCGTGTCCCCCCGTCTCCCTCCTCCCCGGACCGGGCCATGCCTCGTGCCCACCTTCTCCAGCAGTTGCAGCCGCTCCTCGTGGAGCAGGTTGTCCTGGCGCAGCTGGCTCACGGTGGACTCCAGGCCCAGCAGCTTGTCCAGGTGTCTGCGGTGGCGCTGCTGCAGTACCTTCACCTTCCTCTGGAGCTCCGACACCACCACCTCCAGCTGCTCCCTGCTCAGCCGGCTGCTGCGGAAGTAGCTGGAGGGAGGCGGAGACGAGACGTGTGGGGGGGGGGGGGGTGGGGTCGCAGTAGATGTTAAAACAGAGAAACTGATTTAAAATAAGGGCAACTGTAAAAAGGTCTTAATGATCAATCATGAGTCCCAGACAAATAGGATGAAATCAATATCTAATCTTGCAATATTCTCAAATAAAAAAAAAAGAGGGAGAGTTCAATACTTATAAGCTGGAGCTTGTCTATCTGAGCGTGGACTCTGATCTAAGTCATCTCAGCACGTCTGAGCTGTTCCTCCGCCTGTCAGCTTCATGAACAACCTATTTTATCGACAACTCCTCTACTCCACATGCTTTCTGTTTCACTGATAATTGTTTCAGGGATGGAGAATATCCAGGGTACAACTTTTTACACATGATAAAACACAACGTACCAGTGTTCTTCCAGCTGTTCCTTCGTACTGCAGTCCACATTTGGCTTCTCTCCGTTGTCTTCTTCTTCTGCATCAGTCTTCCCCACTCCAGTCCCCAGAGAAGCGGGGAGGGGGTGCAGATACTTGGAGACAATGGGGACGGTGGAGGCGATGGGCTTGAAGCCGAGAGCCGAGGACAACACCGTTTCAGGTGGGGAGAGACTGAACTGGCCGTTCACCGTTAACACGTTTGGGATCGTCTCAAAGTAGGCAATGACTTGGGTGACTTGATCTCGGTCGGCCGTCGAGGACTCGTCCACCCCACCGGAGGGGACATATTTGATGGGCAGACAGGGAGAGGACAGGATGAGTGTGGCGTCTGCCGTGGGAAGCTCCTGACCGGTTGTAAATCCATTGGCCTGTTGCGCTTGCACTTCGGCTCCGGAGAAGTCTGACACAACGAGGACTTCTGCACTCCCCTCGGTGTTGAGACAGGTCAAGCCCTCCACTGTGTGGTACAGGACAGCGTGCATATCAAATGTTTCCGCTGGTGGGTCATTTTTTAAAACCCCAAGGGATTCTGGGTACTCGTGGGCTTCCACCAATAGGGTTGTCTCGGACTGGGAGGGGTCTTCTACGTTCATGTCATAAAAGTGCAGTGTATCCATGATATTGTTCCGCTCTGTGTCTCCCGATAATTCCGGTAAAGCTACCCTCCGATTTCCGTTACTTCGTCGATATTTACACTTCTTCTCGTCAAGCTCCAAATCTTTTCGTTTCTAGAACAGAGATGTGTGATGTCAACAAATATGACAGTGTGTGAACTATGAAAGGCAGGTAAGTATCTGCTAAGGAGTGAATGGTATTATAGCCTACCTCAGATGACCTGAAGATGGTTGGAACGGCATTGTGCTCGAGGTAACGGACACCCCACGATACCTTGAAGCAGGACTCTGTGAAATGTTGGTGGCAGATATATTGATGTCGAGACGGCATCCAGCCTTCCCGACCCATGTTTCTCAACCACTGCTGTAGCCGTTCATAGTCGTGTAGAGGGAACCTTTAACAAGATAAAGATTGTATGTTTAGACATTTTGAAAATATAGGGGATGGGCCCTAGCAATTACTGAAATAATTGCAGTGGCGAAATTAAACCACATTCTGCCTTCCATGTTCAGAAGTCAGTCATATAAATGCCATTTAGTATAAAAGGTCATAATACAAAAATAACTAAGTTAATTCATAACAATGCAGAAAGTGCAATCACTTTTTGCCTCTCTCATTTGATCACATTATCTAATTTAATCAGTCACTCAAGAGGCCTCTACAGTTCCCGACAGATTGGTCACTAGAGCCATCTACCGGCCAAATAACGTTATTGCGGCCATTTAAGGTGTACTGACTAATCCGACTTCAAGCTCGTACAAGTGTGAAATATACAAATAACTAGATGAACGACACACAATTGCAGCATAACATATATAGCCATAAATCACAATCAAATGGACGGGGAAGTAACCGGATTATTTAAATATTTTCTTAATGTTACGGACATGGACATGCACCGTCTCAATCACAATGTCAGAGAGCACAAAATCCCATGAAATAAAGCTTATGAGACAGAATTACCACAAAATCGAAATACCCAGTAAAATAATATTTAAGTATCCAACACATTACTCTGCTGCACAACTGCCAGGGTAAATAAAAAAAAATCAACTCAAGCAATACATCAAGGAAAGTAAGCGTTAGGTTTCGTACTCACTTATAATAGCTTTTCCTTTTGTTCTCGTTTGTAGCGTCAGTTTTACAACTGGGAACAGAACAGTATTTTGGCATCTCTGTTGGTTTGTTGCCTAGTGCTACTCAAACATTGAGAACAAGGTGATGCCAAGGTAGCGTGCTTTATCAACATGTGGCGCAGCGCTGACGATCAGCTGTTGACGCAAAACAAGCGTGTCGGTGACGTAAAACATGTGCGACCATTGTTTTTAAAGGCTCCGTCGCATTTTCTTGTCAGTTTATAATGTATATTTAAGCAGCCGTTAAACAAAAATAAGCAAATAAAGACCAACTTCTTTCTAAAATCACTGGACGATTTTTTTTATTCAATAACTTTCTCCAAACATGTACACAGAATATTTGTAATGATACAGTATATATACAGATACACGTCAGTGTATCTTATCTAAAAAGGTTGAGGGGCCTCTGGGGGTGGTAACTGTGCGTTTCAAGAGACGTCGGTGTGTATTGAAGAAATGGGACACAATGGGCCGACTAGTCACTTTGACATATTAGCGGACAGGAGTGCCAGCGGTGTTTGATAGGCCGAAGCTAGATGGACCCAGGGGATGCGCGGCACCGATGACAGAATGAAGGGAGAGCAATAGGACCTTCCTGAGTAGGAAGCAGTGCAAAACTCATTGAATAAGTTACATGTTGGAGCCAGCTAAACATTCAACCAATGGGAAGACGGCGCCTTATGCCTCTGGGGGCTTAATACAACGGACCGCAGTCAGAATCTCCTGAGACCACAGATCCAAATTCAGCCATTTTTTTTGCAAAAATAAAAATATGCATTTTTATCGATCAACTTTTTAAAAAATATTAATTACCATCAAAATGTAGCTCACCCCTAACTCCTCCTGTTCCTATAGATACCTTGTGTCTAAACAGGGCTGCTGCCCCTCCTCATCTATGGTAGAATCAACTGCACCACCTGTCTGGGGCAGAATCAGCTGATCCACCTCGTCTAAGGTAGCATTAACTGCTCCGTCTCTCTGAGGCAGAATCAGCTGATCCACCTCGTCTAAGGTAGTATCAACTGCTCCGTCTCTCTGGGGCAGAATCAGCTGATCCACCTCGTCCTGAGGCAGAATCAGCTGCTCCTCCTCCTCACATTAAATCTAACAATCAATTCAGCCCAGATCTTTGGTAACACACCAGCTACCCTATGCCATCCGTTGAGTATCAGTCTGGCATGAAACACGGCCAGATGGGAAATAACCAATGGCTAGGGTTGAGTCTCTGCCCGGTCATACAAACGCGTGGATGAGCAAATGAGACACGAGTTTCAATTTTGTTTCTTTTCCTTTTTTTCCCTTCCTCAGTTTTCATTGATGTGCGAATCGTCCTTATTACTGACTGGACTGGTCTAAGTGATCTCTGCCCCCCCCCCCCCCCCCCACTCATCTCAGCAGCCGCCCTGCCTTTACCCAAACTGAGCCCGACTCGGGAGGACCAATGGAGGGGTAGTGGGTGGGGGGGGGGGGGTGTGTTGGGGTTGGGTTAAAGCGCTGGAGGGGTTGAGGGGGCTGGCTGGTTGGGGGGGGGGGGGGGGGGGTGCCCCTGGTCGGGTGGGAGGTCATCATGGTGACAGGAGGCGTCTACATCATCCCCATCTGCATCAGCGAGTTGGCGTATGCCATGGGCTTGACGTTCGGATGAGGCTGTGGGGGAATTGCGGAGAAAAGAAAATAAGAAAGGTAGTCAATATTTAAAGAACACACACACACACACACACACACACACAATTTCTTTATTGGAGTTTTGGCAGATATCCAACCAGTGGGAGAAACCATAAGCAATGTACTGACCACAGCTGTGAACTGGTGAAATTCTGGCTTGAGATCGGATCCCCTGAGGTGGATATAGGCGCCTTTATTTCCCATCTGATCACTGGAAGAGACAAGAAAATGTATATTGGAAACGTTTGATGCAGAGGGAAAAATGTGTTCATAGCAACACGAGTTGGGACAAATAACATTACAGCAAACCACAAATACACAAACTATTCTAGAGGTGGTTCATAAAGGATAGCCAGTCAAACTCACAGCTGTTCATTTAAATTCATTTAAACATCCTGACTGTACCGATAGTAGGGCTGGGCGATATATCGATATTTGAAATATATCGATATATTTTCAAACGCGATATGGAACGAGACCATATCGTCAACATCGATATAATTTAATTTGAGTTGAAATAACAGCACATTTGTTCCAAATAACAGCAGTTTCGAACCGCACCCCCCGCCTCCTATTTTGTAACTCTGCTTATGTCTCTCCCGCTCTGCCTCCACTCACACACTGCGTGTGTGTGTGTGCGACCCATCCCGTCCACAAATATCGATATTTATCTTATATCGATATTCTGCTTGAAGATATCGAGATATGACTTTTGGTCCATATCGCCCAGCCCTGTCCGATAGCGATATATTGTTGCACTTCTTATGACAAATGTACTTATTGTAAGTCGCTTTGGATAAAAGCATCTGCTAAATGCCCTAAATGTAAATGTAAATGTAAATTGGCACCGTAACAAAATACATCTGTTGCCATCGTAACTGAAAGAAGAATCGCTTGTTTTCACACATTTTTCTCAGTACAAAACTGTCACATTATGTGAGCGCTTGACAGGTTCCTAAATGCTCAACCCACTTATTTGCCAAGCAGCAGTCCTCCTTCGCTCTCACTGCGTGTGCCTGTGTGGTACTAATGTGCAGGTGAGGCAGAAGGAGGCATGCCAGTAGTGCGTGTGCTTACCAGTAGTTGGGTGCAGAGAACACGGTGATGCACTTCCCGTTGTGGGTGACCTCGTAGCCCTCCGGCTTCACCTCGTGGCTGCGGATGATGAAGTCCAGCTTGTTCTCCGTGAGGAAGCGCTCCGTCACGTCAGGGCCGAACTGGCAGCTCACCCCCCGCTTGCTGACCGACCGTCCGTTCTGTAACCACATGCGTAATAGGTGGGCCGGTGAAGACACACTGATCTGGATTACATATGTACAATAGACACTACAATTGGGGTTTTTCCCATTTCGGTTCATGAGAGAGTATGCTAGAACACTTCAGCTTGGTGCCCGATGTCTGGATCACATCAAAATCTTACATCAGCGTAGAACAAACACCTCTGGGTCTAGGAGACAAGGTACTAACCTGGGGCTGGGGGTCCGACCACAGCAGGTCACACATCGGGCCTGGGGGGGAGGGGGGGAAACGACACAGTGAGAGAGCTGCACTCTATTCTGCGGTCTATTCTGACTCCAAATCCTAGAAGGCAACAGTACCTGAATCTGGAGGCTGTCTGTTTCTTTCTATCTTCCTGAGGTCATCTAAGGTTACGCCGTCTTCACTGAACAGTCCTCCGTGCATCACCTTGGAGAGGCAGATGACGTCAATCAACACATCACCTGGGACAGGTAGGGCACTCCACTCCACACATCACATTTACAACATCCAGCATCACAAACTTATAAACAATATTTGCTTGCTTGCTCCCCTCACGTCATTAAAAAAATGAATGCGATAACATGACATGGAACAAATCAAAAAGAGCTACAATTATTAGAAAAATGTGAGGAACCAACGTAACAAGGGTGGGAGTCTATCCAGCTTTGTGGAAGTGGCCAGGACTCACCAGCACTTTGCCGTTGATGCATTGGGCGAGGGGCAGCCACTGGAAGACCTCACTGAACAGCTGGAACATCTGAGCCGTGTACTTGGCCTTGATCTCTCCTTCAAACCCATACATCTGGTTCATGTTGTCCGTCTCGTGGTTACCTAAAGGTTAACACAGTCATTGTAGTTACCTATTTGACCCATCTGTAATTGTGTTGGTAGTAAGCATATAGTTCAAGGCACAAGGGTTAGGTGGTAAGTTAGAAGATCTCTTTTTTGGCAACCTCTATGTCGAAAAAAATCAAAAACAGCAAGCTGCTCCACACAGAGTTGAAGAGTGAGACTGTTGAAGCAGCTCTGCTATACCCTGTCTGACACCTAGCACTGCTGGGTGATGGAAAACACATCACTCACTGTGCGTTGCATGTGATTTGAATGCATGGCGCAAATTTCTTAACATTCATAATACCGTATTTTCCGCACTATAAAGGCGCACCTGAGTATAAGCCGCAGCAGCTAAATTGAATGATGTGTACATAGATAAGCCGCACTGGACTATAAGCCGCGGGTGTTTTAATATTTACGTCTCGTAAACGGTCGTTGCCATTTGAAACGCGTTGCCCAATCAGCGTTGAGCTTGACCCGACGTCACTGGCAGAGAGCAGTGACGCTTGCACAGAAGCATACGGCCGACATCTTTCTTTATTCTGGGTGGAAATAGTAACATAGTTACGCCATTAAATGAGTTTATGTAAACATTTTTTGCGAGAAATGTGCATTTTACTTTCATAATGTTCGCTCGGTGAATGTGAAGGATGTTTGGTTTGAATGGCAACGACCGTTTACGAGGAAAATTGCGGCGCGGACCGGTCATAGAGCCCATAGATTTAAAGTCGGTGGACTCGTCTGTAACCTGTAAAATCCATAGATTAGCCGCACCGTTATATAAGCCGCAGACTCGAAAAATGGGGAAAAAGGCGCAGCTTATAGTCCGAAAATTACGGTAATAATAATTCACATTCTGCAATTAGGTGAGCCACAGGCTCAATCACATTGTGTTAACTCATTTGACAACAGTGACTTAAAACCCATTTCAATTAAACCCTTTGGAGAACTTTGAGATTGCGACTTAATATTAGTCATACTGGTTACTGGGTCCAGGCAATTATTCCTGATAGAACGGTATCTCACGGTTGTATAAAATGTTGACGGTTTCCATATCAGTATAGTCTCAAAATACGTCTCGATTTGAGCACCCCAGATCTCTGCTACTGATCTGGGGTCGTGCTTTTAGTCTGCTGATGTAATTTGGGCCCAGATGGTTTGATCTGAGGACCGCCCATCAGTGGGATGTGCTTAAGGACCCGAGGCTCTGACGGCAGTGAATGAGCTGGATAAAAATAAGAAGTGCGGCGACTTAGCTGGTGAAGATTAGAAAACCTTAGCATTATTCTCCAAGGCAGAATGAATGACGATTTGTTGACTTTAAAGCTTTAATTGAATACCAGATAAAAAAAAGAAATCATATAGCTAATGGTAAAAGCAAGGTAAAAAGTGCTATTTGTTTTTGTTTTTCTAGCTCCACATTAAATGGCAGGTAAATTGAGCACAAATTGGTAGAGAAAAATATGTTCAAAACTACATCGGCATTCATTCAGAATATGAAGAAAAACATGAAATATGATGTCATTGCTTTTCTCAAGCAGGCTGGCTACGTTGCCCAATAACTTTTCAAAATCACCCCGTTTGAGGCCAGACATAATGCTGATTTAATAATTATTTTCGTCTTAAAGGCCAAGCTTCGCCTACTAACTATGAATAGCAAACATATGAAGGATTTCAGCGACTAGACATTACACGTTGGGCTCTCCCATCGTGTTCAGCTGTTGAAGTTCAGTTGTTGTTACTGACGTTTTAGGAAGTCGTTAAATATAAATGAATATCACACCACCTTCGTGGTTACAAAAAAGGTGAAGGTAGGTATAACGAGGACTACATCTAATCCGTGAATTTGAATAAATTGTGTAGTAAAACAGCACCCCAAAGAAGATTCAAATTTTGGAGATTATTATTATATATTTTTTTAATCGTTCCGAAAAACCTTCCTATCTAAAAGGAGAAACCTGGCTGAAGGCACAGGAGCATACTAACGCATCACCAGGTGACTCACCTCGAAGCAAGAAGAAGCAGTCTGGGTAGAGAAGCTTGTAGCCGAACAGAGTGAGGATCACCTCCAAGGAGAAGGAGCCGCGGTCCACAAAGTCCCCGTTGAACAGCTGAGTTCTGCCGTTAAGTCATTCCTACGTTGACTTCCAGGGCATTTGTAAAAATAAAAAATAAATATTTTATGTCATGATACTTTATACTGCTAGAATAGAAGCGGTTTGCTTCAGGAAGGATACGTAGGGGTTGGCCGGTGATGGGAGACCATTCAAGTCGAAGATGTGCAGAAGGTCATAGAACTGTCCGTGGGTATCGCCGCAAATGCTTATCTTTTCTGTCTGCAGAAAGGGAGAGAATACAAGTAAGATAACAGTGCTACATGATAAAAAGACACATCACAGTAAGTAAGAATATATGCAACTGGACTGGAAGAATACATTTAAAACAACATATTCTGTTGTCTGGATTAATGAGGATTTGGCCGCTGGTCTAATATGGTTTGCTAGTAGGGTTGGGCGTTTTGCCGGAACGGTGTGCGAGCTCAAACCGGTTTATAAAACCGGTGGTTGTTCCTCCTGCTTCAACAACATGTACTGTCCATTCTTTATGCCGTCTCCATAACTTCGCCCAGTTATTTAGTAGTTCTATAGGGTGCAAAAAAATGCATGCAAAATCCTGCATAGCATGCCCACCATGTTTGTTTGACTCCCAACAGTACGTTCACACCAAAAGCTATAAAGCCTTTTGAGTGATAAACGCTTTCTATTAGATATGTGCAATAAAGCGACAGGAGTGATAAAACGCTTGAGCGATAGCTTTAAAGCTGTAAATGAGTTGAAAACAGCACAACTCTATGCAAACGACCTAGTAGCGTTTTGGCTGTAAATGGCCGCCAGCCAATCGGAATGTAGATGTCTCTCTCCGGCGTGGGTCCCAGTAAACATAGACGCAAGAGCGATATGACCTGGAAATATTTTTGACAGCGTTGCATTTTGAGCTATTTGGCGATTTTGCATCTTTTGGTGTGAATGTACATTAAAAGTACATTTTTCCAGTTTCGGAGTTCCAGTTTTGAGAATCAGGATTTGTTGATTTTTTGTGTGGTTTGCAAACTCGCTGCCTTCCACACCCTTAAAGACCAAAACGGTTACATTTATCTTTATCTTTCGTTAGTTGTGTTGTCCATCACATTTCCAAATTGTAGAGTCGATTCCAATCCTCAGCAGCTGTGTAGCAAATGCGTGTGCACCCTCTGGTGCCACAGGATTGAGAATTCAGCGTTTGACAAATTCTCAAACAGTGTGAGTTGACTATCCAACAAGTGTGAATTCCTAACAGTGGCCACAACCCTATTTGATAATGCAAAATCCAAGTTAAACTAAAGTGGAAGGAAGCCACAAGATAACTTCCTGTACACTGAGGACGTCCAGCCACGAGTCACGCAATACCGACCAACCAATGAGCTCCTAACCCTTGAACCCTGAACATTGTATGGGGACAGCTGGGATTTTTTGGGGGGGATAAACCTTAATGAACTAATTTAAATTTGGATACCGCTGAAAGGATGCCCGCTCTAAAAAGTTCAAACCATCACCAGCTTACCTCTTTTAATGTGATTTCAACCAGACTTGGAAGTTTTGAAAGAAGGTCCTTAGCTGAGATCAATATCTGAAATGAGATGTATTATTATAAATAATAAACTATGTATAAAAAAAAAAACATGTTTTTTATCTAATTGGAATTGGTATTTTCAATCAACTCAACAAGGGCTTACCTGATAAGCACATTTCCTGTGTATTTTCTTTTGGTCCTTGAACCAGTCCACCATGTCGTTCATGAACTTTGCCGTGACCTTCCCATCTTCAAGCTTGGGCCCAGTGTACTCGTCCTCGATGGCTGCAATAGAAGTTAAAGCCTCATCCATTAGTTCATCATGACGACGAAAGAAAAATGGATCAATGTGTGTAAATCACATTCAATAAATAGCCTTTTTTTTTTTAATTCTAAATGCCCAATCTTAAGTGGGTACCACACAAAGGCCAAATTTTGATTATTAATTGATCATTCATCATTTCGACAAATAAAAGTAGATTTCAGATTAACAAGTTTCCTTATAAGTTTTCATAATGCTACAATAAAGGGCCATCATATTTGTACATTTGAAACGCTTAAATAGGAACATGGAACCAGACTTACTCATGTTTTCTATATCTAGAGAGTCCACGACAGATTTTTTTGTCTCATCGCTGGCGATGGCTCTCTCAAAGGCCTTCTGTTTCACTATCTTGTTGCACTCCTGGTACTTCATCTTTGCATCCTTATCATTGGGTCGAACTTTGACCACCTAAAAACAAGGAAATGGAGACAACACGTTCAAATCCATAGTCGGCTTCTGCACCCTGGGGTTGTGCTAATCCACAAGTGTATGCAAAAGAAGGCAGTTTACAGTTAATTTAGATACAGCTCATTAGTGAGCATATAGGGCATTTTACTATCCCTACAGCTATGCACATGTTGAACAATTATTAACAAATAGGGGATGAGAAACATTGATATCAGTCCCTCCACACACTTATAACACCCTTTGTCGGGCCTAGTATCATCCCCAAGCGCTATTAATACAATCAATGCATTGTGTCCCTGCCAAAAACTTTCCAAATTCTCACTAGGCCTTCCATTATGCTGGGGTGCACATTGATGCCATAAGCCTGCTAGCTAGCTCACGCGCTATATATATATATATATATATATATATATATATATATATATATATATATATATATATATATATATATATATATATATATCCTGAGATGCAACCAGAACTATAGGCAGTTTATTAGCTGTGGTATGGGTGCGGTCAGACATGGATCTAATTGGCATCATCTGTGGATTACAGGGGTAATCCCAGGTCTTGGCAGCTTGGGGCATGAGGAGATCTATCCACGTGACGACACATCCACAGATGGAGCATGGCAAGCCAAATGATCACAAGGTGTAAATCTTAACACGTCTGGTAAATGCCAATTGTGGAATGTGAAGATTAGGCTACAAACTGGAACAGTATTGTTACAGGTCAATATTTTGTTTATTCTATTTTTTAACATTTTTACAATAATAGACTAGTTCCTTTAAAAAAAAGGGGGGGATTGCATGGCCCAGCCCGTCTCAGTTTATATATTGGACACATCATCAGATGATCGCCAGTTCAAGTTACAGCTTGACCCACCGTCTCGTAGTCCTTGAGCGCAGCCTTGAACTTGCCCAGCGCCATGTTGGAAGTGGCTCGGCGGTAGTAGCCCTTGATGTAGTTCTTGTCTATCTCCAGGGCCTTGGTAGCATCCGCCAGGGCGTAGCCATAGCACTCTGTGCGCAGGTAGGCCAGGCTTCTGTTGCTGTAGTAGACGGCATTGGTGGGATTGACCTCCACGGCCTCCGAGTAGTACTTGATGGCATTCTCATAGTCTTTATCTGCAAAGAACGAAAGACATGGCTGGTTATGTTAGTATGCGTGCTTCTGTTCAGGTCTTTATTGAGGGAAGAGGCTTTTAATTATAAGTTGAAGTCATATATTACTTTGAAATTCAAAAAACCTTTTACAGCAATTCATGCATTGCGGAAATTAGAGTAGGTACACCTTGAGACATTTTGAAATATGTGATAAAGTGCACAATATTATTATTTTTCGGGCTTGCCCATACCTTTCAAAGCAACCATTTAATACTGCATTTGATTGTGTCTACAAACATTGAAATCAAATCACCTGCTGCCTTTGCATAATGTATACGTGGGTCGTTAATGGTGAAATTAAGTAATCAAGCATTTTGGTGTTGTGCTGCCAAAATATCTGTACTCCGATCCTCAGACAGAAGTGCACTCTCAAGGACCAGTTTCCAATCAGCAGAAATGGTAAGAAACCACAATAGGTAAGCCTGCTGTGCTGTGCAACATCATCCATCGTGCTCCTTTATTCGACAATAAGGCCATGACAGAATGACGCTATTGGTTTCATCATTTCCTTTAACAAATTTAACCTGTTATGTGGATGTTTAAGACACTGAATAGACAATCTGCCTAAACTTGCTATGATAACATTCTATGAATTAGTTCCATGTGATAAGGGCGCCACCAGCAACAGTATGGACATGATACATTGTGAAATATGGACTTTTTAGACAGAAATACCGAGTTTCACTGTCAACGTGCAAGTCCTTCGACTATATTATTGCCAGGTGCACTGGATGTAGTCCAGATTGCTGACTTGTTCTCCCATGTGCCCGCAGATAGAATCTTCTAGGTGGTTGTCTTGACCCGACACTTGGGTTGACTTTCTTATTCAGACAAAACGGAAACATGGTTCAAACCCAAACCACGGAATTTATTTAAACGTCAGAAAACAACCATCGATTAAACCAGTAGCACGCCATCGTCCACGGCATGCGTGACGGCATGAAAACATGCTAGCGCTTGTTAGCATCAAATGAATGGGATTCACCGCTAGCGAGCTTAGCTTAACGGTAGCAGCCCGGCATCGGTTTAAGCGGTACTGGGCATCAGAAGCAAATGGACCACCTTCTGTATCGTTCGTACAAACTTAGTCCAATGCCCATGTTTCTTGTGAGACATGCACTTGTCAGAGATATTGGCTGTTACCTTTGAAGTAATTATTGGCCTTCTCCTTGAGTAGCTCTGCACTTTTATCTTCCTCCGCCATCTTCTCCAAACTGCCGTGTACCGCTCTGTTGCGCCATTGGCTGCGCACTGCAGTCGCAAAGCTGTCGCAAAGCAATGCTTTATTTTCATAAAGTCTGTCGAAGGCAACATGGATGGATCCGTCCATCAGCATGAATCGTGGATACATAATAAATATGTATTAATTTGTTTGCATTGAAGTCAGCTGTCTGTAAGAAGCAGTACAAATATAATTAGCATAATGCATTATTATCACACTGCGTCTGAGATAGTTATGAACTAATTATTGCTTTAAAATGTGTTTATTTTTGTAATTTTCGAACAGCTTTCGAAAAATTCATATACATTCAAGGTTAAAAAAGCATCCGCACAATAAGTAGCATAATCGCTTATAGTAGTCACCCAACAGGGGGCAGTAGAAATCTTCAACGAAACGCAAAACGCCTTTTGGGTCACGGCCTTGAAGCACCTTGATTTACTGTGAGGTTAGGCAGAGAAAGGTTGTAATTGTGACTAATATGAAATAATAACCACCTAATTAGTTGCATATTACAGAAATTAGTCATATGGGAAGTTTTGTATGTCTGTCTTTTTTTATATCTCATAGTAATATTCCAGAAACGATGTTTGGCTTATGTCACGTCGCTGTCTATCTCCAAATACCCAAAAGCTTGAGGATGTCACAGTGGCTTCTTTAGATCCCTGACCGCCGACGTCATGGAATATGGGGACAAAGTGGCAGGTGCCAGAATTGACAACCTTATTAGGATGTGCAATCTGACGCACCCCTGCCACAATGTTTTTGTAAAACATCACGCAACATTTAACAGAAACAGTCACCTGTGTGTGAGAGAGTGTGACCCAGACAAAATCCCTGGTCAGTCCACTTCTGTGACTCACAGAGGCTGACTGATGTTAATGACTCACACAATGACCCTCCCCTCCGCCCCCCCCCCCCCCCCCCCCCACCACGAAAACACACACACGCACACTTCCAAACTCAGGATTGTGTGACTTAACTTTCTCTCTGGGGCATTATAGGTGACTCGCCTGTTCTCCTAGCCATAGCATGTCTAGCTCGCTGATGGGTTTTACGGCACGGAAACTGAAACAAAGAAGCTCCAGGAAAGAGGAGAGCGAACAAAACCGCTGAGCGTGGCGCCCCAAGGTAGAGTAAACTCAGACGGTGAGTGGGAGAGACTCAGTGGGCGGGCGAGTTCTCAGAGGCTACTGGAGGGCCGGTGTTGAGGGCTGGTGGGGTGTTTCTCTTGGGTATTGGAAGCCTGACACAGGTTACGGAGGGGAAGAAAGTTTAGGGAGATCTTTCTTGAGAATGTGAAAACAAACTGAAGTGAACATGAGTTTATAAAGTTTAAGTGATTAGGTTGGAGATGGCTAAGGAAGATTTGGTGAGGGTTTGGTGTGGTGATACTCAGGGTGGGAGATGTTAAATAACGGTTTAGTGAGGTCATGGTCAGGGTTTAGTGTTATGGTCAGGGTTGTAGTTGAAGTCTGTATAGTCGTACCCATGTGGCCCCCTGAGTCTCAAGGCCAGCGGGTGGTTAGGGGAAGCCAGAACAGTAAATGGTTTTATTTCCACCCGGACTCTATCTCCAGCTCCATTCCCATCTCACTAATGGGTCTTAGACTTTGGGGAGTCTGTGGGGGGTGGGATATTTGAACCATGTGTTTTCCAGTGGGCAGGGCGGGAAGGATTTAAAGTGAAATTAAAGATAAACTGGCTTAAAAAAAAAAAAAGGAAAAAGAACTCCACCCTTCCTCCTTCCTCTTGATTTCTCCTCCCGATTGGTAGGCGCTTCGACTTCATCCGTTCTGATGAATGGTAACAGTCTGTGTGACCTTAGCAGCCCAATGATCATTCACATTAAAGGGCGGCTTATGGGAATCTCTCCCGAATAACTCACTGGAATCTTCTGCTTACTCTTCCCCTTTCTTCTGTCCGGTCCCGAGGCAGGAGAGTGTAAATCAGCCGTGACACACCACATGTTGCGTCTGATGCTGCTCGACCACTGTTGGCTCTCCCACCGCAACCCTCACCCCAACCTCTGGGCCTGAACCCTCCTCTCCACTGGCTCTGTCCACACAGGTTCATGGTAGGTTAGGGTGGTGTTGAGAGAGAAGGGGGCTTTGTAGAGAGATACAAACTTGTGTGTTGGGAGGGAGAGGTAGACAAGTTGGGAGAGGGGTGATTTGGGGAGATGACTGAGAGAGGGTTGAGTTGGGAGAGGTATTTTGGAGAAATGGGTGAGTTGTCAGAGAGAGAGGGTTAGATGGAGTGAGGTGATTTGCGAGGGAGAGCGGTGAGTTGGAGAGAGGAGTGAATTGGGTGGGAGAGGGGTGAGTTGGAAGATAGAGGAGTGAGTTGGATGGGAGGGGGGTGAGTTGGGAGAGACGAGTGAGTTAGGAGAGGGGATCGTTGAAGGCATGAGTTGGAGAGGGCTGACTTTGGAGGGAGAGGGGTGAGTTTTAGAGAGAGGTCAGTTCGAGGTAGGGGTGTGTTTGGAGAGGGGATTGCTTGATGGGTGAGTTGGGAGGGAGAGGGGTGAGTTTCAGAGAAGGGTCATTTCGAGGGAGGGTGAGTTGGGAGAGAGGAGATTGTTGGAGGGATGAGTTTGAGACAGGTGGGTTTATGAGATGGCTAGTGTGTTTATTTTTAGTGAAGTGTCTGTTTGCATTATTTTGAGGTTTGTTTGAGTCCGAGGACAGTGAGTGACTGATGTCCAGAGCAGTAACCGCTGATTTGTCAAGGGGGGAAAACGCGCAGTGATTTTTTTTGTGTCCGACAACCAGGCACAAGAGTATATGGACCCCAAAAAATCCAAACACTGTGTTTTCCATTTATTAGTTGATTACACCGAGCACTTTTCACTCGTGCATTTGAATTATTTATCAACTTCTTTGTTAGATGGATGTATACATTTTTGGACATAGAGCATTCAACGGACGAGAGTCGGCCTCAAGTCTGCATTTCCGAATGAGCATGTTGGTTCCTGTTAATTTTTTGTCGATAACCCTATACGCCCCCATTGTGTACACGTTAACAAGAAGTTAAAGTTCAGTGTAGGCATGCTCTGAAAAGATCTGCATATGCATCTGCTAGGGGTGTGACGATACACTCAGCTCAGCTCACGAGACGAGACAAGATATTGGGTTCACGAGATCGAGACGAGACGAGATTTTAAGAAAACTACAATGACAAAATATATGACTGGAACAGACTTTTATTTAACCGATTATTATATATTATATTATAACTTAAACACTTAAGAACTTAACTTAAACTTAGAACTTTAACTAAGAAACTTAAACTACAATTTAAAAAAGTTAAAGTAAATTAAATTAAAGTGCAATAGCATTATCAACAGTCAGAATATCAAAACATAACCAATACTGTACGCACGGCTTCACTCGATACCCAGGGTGAAACACAGGAAGAAGAAAAACAAAACTTTTTTAAATAAGTCTGACAGGTGTGCAAAACCAAATCTACTACACAGCCATGTTCTTTTTTAAGAATATAAGCATGTCCACATTCTCTGGCAGCAGTTGGGATCTTTGCGCATTGACTATGTCTCCTGCTGTTGAAATGATGCGCTCACTTGGAACGGAGGTAGCAGGGACAGCAAGGCACGCTTTGGCAAGGTGAGACAGCGAAGGATATTGGGAGGAGTGTTCTTGCCACCACTTCAGAGGGCAGCCACTGAGAGGGATAGAGGCCTCTTTTCTGTAGTTTTGAACTTCCCTCTCAGCATGTTTTGAACAGTTGGACTCCTCTGGCTCAGTAGAGAAAGAGTTCCCTAACAGGTCCTCAAGTGCCGTCTTTTTGGGAGCAGGTTCTGTCACTTCGGGCTCATCATCTCTCACAGCCTCCTCTCTACCGTGTGTGGGACAGTGTGCTCCACCTGCTGCCCCTTCTTCCCTCTCAGCTGTGGTCTTTAAACAGAAGAAACACTGGTGTTAATTTGATAAGCAGCTAAGATCCCACACACACACTGATGCTCTCATGTTTCTAACACACACACTTCATTAAAAATGTTTAGCTGACAAACATACACAATACAATTTAAAGTGATATACCTGTTTTTGCAGCAACTGTTCTGCCTTGTTCTGTACCCTCAGGAAGACGGCCTCACACTGGTCATGGTCTAGCTGAGGTAGAGTCCGGAACCTTGGGTCCAATACCGAGCACTCCACCAGATAGTTGAAGGCATCCCCACTGTATCTGTTTGCAATATTCGTGAGGATTGCAGTCTCTGTGTTGGCCACGGTGGTGGAATCTCCATCATTTGGTGTCATGTTCTGTTCAATCATGCTCTTCAGTGGCACAATGAGAGACACTGTGGGACTCTTCTCCTCACACATCACTGTGGTGGCTGTCTTCAAAGGATGCAGCAGCTTCACAAGGTCTTCAGCATCTCTGACATCGCAGCTGTCAAGTGTATCAATGCTTCGGGCGTTTTGTTTTACCTCTGGGCTGGTGAGAGCTGCTGATATGGCAGCTTGCTGCTCGAGGTAACGAGCCAGCATATCCAACGTGCTGTTCCATCGCGTCGTAACGTCCATGATTAACTTGTGTGATGGCAATTGTAGCTGTTTCTGCTTGGACATTAACACCGCGGTAGCCGTTGAACTCCGATGAAAAAAAGCAGCCACACGTCTCACCCGCCCGAGCAAACGAGCGACGCGGGGAACACCGAGGCCAGCTTGGGTTGCAAGATGTATAGTGTGCGCAAAACACTTAGGGCCCAGACATAGTCAACGCATCGCTACGCATACGCGTCCAGAAAGCTACGCATCGCTACGCTTCGGCCGCCATTATGCGTCGACGCGTAGCAAAACGCGTCCTCCCAATTTTTGATACGCGACGCGCCGATCCGTGCAATACTATGCGTTGTCGGTGGGGGCGATACTGCAAATATTGCAAACCTTTGGGAAGCCCCGATCGGGTTCCGGTGGTTTTGGTGAGAGTCGGGAAGGTATCGGAGGACTCGCGAAAGGAGATCATCAAACTTTGACGCCGACATCCGAAAATATTAGAAATGTTTTTCCTCATCCATGTCTCGCATTGGAAGCACCAGAGAAAAAAATTCCCCATCCTGATCTCGGGTGGTATTTAAAGGGCGCACATACCACCGCCTATCTCTGCGTTTCCTGCTTTGCCGCCGATGTAAAAGGAGCAATAAAATGCACTCTTCTTCCGTAGCCATTTTGATCAGAATGTCACGAATGTCACGGTCACCCGCAACGTCAAGCGCGAAAACACCGGTGACTCTGCTGCCACCCGTGGCCTGATGGTGTGTTGCATGTCGTGCATTGCCCGCGACGTTTGCGTATGCTGTATAAACTATAAAAGGAAGCGCGTCGCTCGCGTCATTCGCGTCGCTTACGCGCGTTGCTCGCGTTGACTATGTCTGGGCCCTTAATGTGCGGCTTCAATCCCGCCTCGCGCGCGGCCACGTCCATATTACGTGCATTGTCAGTAACAATAGCGATGCCGTGGTTGGGTTTTTTAAGCTCCCAGTCAGTAACAGCTGTCTGTAAAACCTCAGCTATGTTTGCCCCTGTGTGGGACTCGAAAAGTGGCCTAGTCTGTAGTATAACACTTTCCATTTTCCAGTCATTGTTGATTGTGTGAGCTGTAATTGTGATGTAGCTTTGCGTACTTCTCGATGTCCAACCGTCTGTTGTTATGGCGATGCTTTCTGCGTCTTTCAGTATCTGCACAACCTTGCTCTTGGACTCTCCATAGAGTTTCGGGATCACTGTGCGGGTAAAATGCGCTCGTGATGGGATGGTGTACTTCGGTTCCAGTGAGTGGAGGAGTCGCCGAAATCCTTGATTTTCTACCACAGAAAATGGCCTCATATCTGCTGCGATGAAAACACCTATGTCTCTCGTTATTGTTGTGGCTCTGGCGCTTGACTGTGGAAGTTGAGGTCCGAATCCGTGTGTCAGCGTTGTCTGGCTTGTTAGTGTTTTCTTCACAGGTGCAGTTGGTGATTTGAGTACCGAGCTGTGGTGGTGCTGTATATGACTCTGCATTGTGCTCGTATTAGCCGCGGTGTACGGCATTATTTTCATACAATGCTTGCATATTGTCCGTGTTTTGTCAGTGACTCTACTCCCATTTATCATTTCGGCCGGGTACCCAAAATGCTGCCATACAAATGATTTAAAATTTGCAGGGGCATCTACCACGGTAATATTGGTATTTTCCGCCATTCTGGCCGTCTATGGCTGCTTTCGCGGCTTCCCCTCCTCTTCTTTTCCTTCTCCGTCTTTAGGTTCTTGCAGCCTAGACGTAGCAAAGGCGCATTACGGCCCCCAAAGGCCACAAATAGAAGTTTGGATAGCTCAGAAATCTCGCGAGACTGATTTTTAACACGAAGGGTAATATCGTGGAGTTTAATCTCGCGAGATCTCGTGGCACGAGATCTCGTCACACCCCTAGCATCTGCACACAATCCTGATGCAATTCTTCACGAAAACTAGGGTCCGGAGAAATGTGAACTCAGCTTGAGTGGGAAGCGGTTCATAGGAGTGTTGGTTTCTTTGGAATATAGCAAAAATAATTACACTATTTGACAGTTTGTGGTTATGAGGTTGGTTAGGAGGTTATGACAAACATTTGTAATGGTTTTTTTTGGAACGAAAACACATTGTTTACGTAGGTTTATATATGTAGGCCTGCGCATTTAAATGCTTAATGGGAAATCGCTAATAAACCCTGGCCTAGTGTCTGTCTCCTTACAGCAAAAACTACAACTCGAAAAAGCATAAATAACCAACACATAGTACCAGATGCCTTTTCCTAAAGTGACTTACAAAGATCCTAAAAATAGCTGGTTCATTCAATAGCTTCGGTGGCTAATGGATTCTAAATACTCCTCGGACGTTGACAATGTTTTTCCAGCCTTCTGTAATTTAGGAAAAAGTCAAAACAAAACCCTCAGTGGCTCTTGGTCCCCTGCCAGGTTTTGCTGGTAATGCAGAAAAACTGTGTGTCTGTCTGCTAATGTTTACAATAGAGGGTTTATTTTGTACTTATTCCCAGCAGTACAGCTGTATCCTGAAGTCCCCCTGACAACTACCACCGCTCAGGGTTCAAGCCCACACAGACGGAGTGTGACGGACAGCACAGGATGGCTAATAGTAGCCTAGCGCCAAGCACCGATTATTTTCACAATGAAAAAGACATACAATAAAAAGAGACACGACTTTACTTTACTTGTATTTCTTCCCTTGATTGAATTACATCCCCAGCCCTGGCTGTTTACCAAGGGAGCCTGAATAGTGCCCTCCCATTTTATGTAGACTAATTGTGAAGGCCACACACAGAGGAAAAATGCAGTACTTCAAACAAGGATCCCATGAGCATGTCTTCACTCTGTGTGAGTGTTTCTTCTGTCTGACTAAGTAATATTACATCCAGATTGAGCTTCCTCTAGTATCTGCTTCTTTCTTCTGTTTATGTCTCATAGCCCACTGTCTCCTTTTTCCCCAGGATTTCCCCCCCAGTTCATCTCCACTCTTCGGAAGTCTCTCCCTCTCTTTCTCTCTCTTTGATGTTTAGCCTATTGGTCCCTCATTTATATTCTTCCTCCATATCTTTCCTTCTCACTCGGTCCCTTGGTTATGGGCCAGTGTGTTTGATCTGCGTTGGACACAAGAGCAAGGGATCAAATACACACACCCCAAACAGGAAATGAGAAACTCAAGCAAACAGGCCAATGTCAGGATGCTTCCGGAGAGAGAGAGAGAGAGAGAGAGAGAGAGAGAGAGAGAGAGAGAAGAGAGAGAAGGAGAGAGAGAGAGGAGAGAGAGAGAGAGAGAGAGAGAGAGAGAGAGAGAGAGAGAGAGAGAGAGAGAGAGAGAGAGAGAGAGAGAGAGAGAGAGAGAGAGAGAGAGAGAGAGAGAGAGAGAGAGAGAGAGAGAGAGAGAGAGAGAGAGAGAGGAATGCAGATAGAGGGATGGAATGTCAGAAAGGCATTAGGGTTCAAACATGGGCGATTTCGCAATGATCATTATTAGATATGAGTCACATTATAGCAGAGACCTAGCCGGGGGACAAAAGTAAAATCACCCCTGTAGACTCAGCATTCAACATTCTCACCTAAGCTCTCTCTCAATCTCTCTTTCTTTCTTATTATTTTTTCTCTTTCTCCCACCTCGCTCTTTAGTTTACTCTCTCTCTCTCTCTCTCTCTCTCTCTCTCTCTCTCTCTCTCTCTCTCTCTCTCTCTCTCTCTCTCTCTCTCTCTCTCGGTGGTGGGCGAGACAGTTCCCAAAAAGAGGCTCCAGACAGTGTCTGTCTGCATGTTATGTTATAAACTGGTAAAAGCTGCCCGCGTGCCATCGGGCCTAGGCTCACACCCACATCCAACAGTGGTACTAACGTGTTAGACGGCAACGTGCCGGTGTCGGTCTGCAGCGCACACCTCATAAAATAACGCTGCCCTTGTCTGCGGCTGCCACTGGCTAGCTTAGCTTAACTTGGCG
>OLKM01000811.1:177991-190491 GCA_900291075.1 Melanogrammus aeglefinus
CACTGTCATACACACACTCCTGACACACCGACACACACTCATACTATACTCACACACACACACACACACACACACACACACACACACACACACACACACACACACACACACACACACACACACACACACACACACACACACACACACACACACACACACACACTCACCCTATCATACTTTCTCTTTGTAGTTTACTCTCTGAATAGGGCCCGAGTTCACTCGGTGGTTTGGGTCCATTGTGCGTTCAACCGCAGAATACCGGCTGCTGCTCAAACACACATGGAATCTTGAGGACCGACCGGTCGCAGATACGATAGATAGTAACTCATATTCTCTGACTGTGTCTATAAGTCTTTCAGTACAATTGTGTTGTTTAAGAAGAGTGATAGATATATAGATACTGTATATAGCGAATAGATTTTGTATAAGCTGACACACATACACACACATATACTTTAATCGTATCTGGTCTTCCTACCCACCGACATCTGTCCTCACACACACCACCACCACCACCACCACCACCACCACCACCACCAACTCCACCACTACCCTTACTTCACTCCCCCTCCACCCAGAGCTGCCCAACCACCTAGTCTCTTATTCAAGGTGAGAACTCAAAGAGCTTCAAAGAACGGCCCACTTTGAGGGAGGGAGATGAGAGAAAGAGAGAGATGTACGCGATACGGCGGGCTGGCTCCGGCTCTGATAGCCATCTGCCGAAGCGCCGCAGGTGTGAGGCAGGCGCTGGATCTTTAATAATACGACAGCTGAGGCGTGGGCGGAGCCTCTCACCTGTGGAGTCCTAGGGCGAGGAGTGGCTCCCCCCCTGTTTCGTTCAGTTCTTTCAGTTTCATTCAGTTCGGTTTCTTACAAAGATTTATTAAAAGGGATGAAAATCAGGACCTCAAATCGTAAAATAACCATGACATAACACTACTTACCTTGTCCACTACACACATGCCAAATATCTCGTCAGGGAAAATGACAAAAGTACAAACCAGACTGTTTTGCATAGTTTGTACTTCCTCAAATCTTGTTAATTCAGTTCATCATCACTTTAATATTCTATTTTTATTAATATTTAACCCTTGCCACAATCCCGCCACAGCCCCACGTTGTGGTCCCTGTGGCTCGTCAGCTAAATGTGGGTTGCCTGTGTTGATTACTAATTCTGTTCACCTGTGTGCCTTATTATTTCAGTTCCCTAGTTTCCGTAGCCTCTAGCAAGGGTGCTCCTCTACGCCAGATCCTGCTGTTTAGTCAGGCACACGCAGCAATGGATTCATGGTTTCTCCAATGTTATTACTCCCAGTGTGGTAGAGCATGATAGATAGCATTACAAGTTACAATAGAGATTGATTTATTGGTGTCATGGTATTATACTTAGATCAAATATATCTTATAGAGTAGACTAGGTAAACTCACTTAGCAACTAAAATGGGAGTAATGTGTGTACGTGGGAGCTTTTGTGTGTGTGTGTGTGTGTGTGTCTAGTCAGTGTGTCTAACGTGTGTGTGTGTGTGTGTCTCTCTCTCTAGTGCAAGTGCGTGTCAGTGCGTGTGCGTGCGTGTGTTTTTGTCTAGTGTGTCTCCGTGTGTGTGTGTGTGTGTGTGTGTGTGTGTGTGTGTGTGTTTGTTTTATATACACAGCAGCACCTGGAGCAACAATGGCCCGGGGCAGCTGTGTGTCTGTGGTTCTGTACAGCAGGACATCGGCGCACCGGCACGGTGTTATTAAGGTCCCAGCGAGCCCCGGCTAATTCCACACGACTTACAGCCGGCCAACCCGGCGGGCCCTCCTTTAACGACCGCTGGCCGCCCGGCATCAGAGAAGGGATCACTGTAAGTGCCAGATACGTCCGCGCACGTCCACGCCCTCGTGCCGTTCCAGGACAAGCGGATCAGGGCATTAGAAAGATGGCTTTTCATTGTTCCTTGTAAAAGAAAAGAAACGCAAAAGAAAAATGCAATAAAATGCGATGTGTTTGCGTAGCGCCGGCTCGGGTCTGCCAGGCCTTTGATGACGGTTCCGGTTTATTGAGAGAAACCTCAGCGTATGGGCGCAATTAAAGGGTGCAACAACAGGACAGTTTCTCTCGAATTACTCACCACAAACGCAGCCCCACACCTTTGATGTCTGATGGCCAAGCAGGTGCTGCTGTGCCGCATGCGGAACAAACCAAGTGCCAGCTTTATGCGCTTTATCGACGCCACATGTTGGTCTCTTCATGCTCGTTAGGGTTGGTGCAGGTGCCAGGGGTTGCACATCTGTGGATTCCAAGTCCATCGACCGATAAATCAATCTTGGTTTGATTAGAGCGGTATGGATACAGGTCCTAAAAATGTAATATCAAAGGATTTTGTGTTTAACGATGTTTATTATTGACTCAGTATCATTGTAAGTCCGAATAAGTCTTTATTAACAATAGACAGAGCTGAGAAGCCCGCGCTTGAGAACTTTCACCAACACCTCAGCACATTTGTGCCTTTCAATTTTGAATACACGTTGCAATTAATTACGGGTTGTGTTCAGTCTGGTTAATTTAAAACAGAAGAGCATGTTTAGTGGTCCTCTGGTTCCGCCGCTTCCTCCAATTGTTCAGAATCCTCAGATTTCTCTCTTCCGCTCTAATTGGGCTTCTTAATCAGGTTCCACTGATTCCCCTAACTCCCCGAATCCCATAGATCTGTCCGATTCCACTCACTCGGGTCCCCTCCTGATTTCCCATGTTCCTGTCAGAATTCCCTGATTCCTCCGATTTATCTGAATAGTCCGGTTCCCCTGGTGTCAGCGATCTCTTTCCTTTCTTTCGGCTCCTCTGACGCCCATGGTTCCCCTCTAAGTGGTTCTCCGTGTGGAGGCGATCCCCCAGGGAGTCCTGCAGGTGCAGAGTGTGAACCGCTAGGGACGGTGGCCCGTCGAGTCTGCTGGTCTGCGGGTAAAGAGCCCCCGGGGTCCGAAGGGGAAGCAGCTGGCGAAGATATAGAGGATGAGGCTTGTCAACCAGCCTGCAGGAAGACCCTCCCATTAGCATTCCCCGAGACTCATGAAGGCCTTGACATTCACTCTGTGTCGGGTCATGACAGGGAAAGTAAAACAGGTGGAGCCGCCGGCGTGAACGGCAAAGGTACTTTAATGAGCTTGTCTCTTTCAGGGAAACTTGTGTTTTGCATGTTTGGGCTTTAATAATGATCCTGTTTGCTTGGAAGAGAACACATTCTTCTTGGTTTTCATCCAGCGCCCCACGCGCCCCCCTGGGGAAACCAAACACATTTGATAAACACTGTCATCATTACCAAATCAAGACCTGGCAGAGTTTAAACCCAATGACTTATGGGAGGTGAGAGAAGAAGGCAAATAATTATAGTGATCGTGTTTCTGATTTTGTTTATATCATTTTGAAGGACAGATGGTGTCTTTGTGCCAGCATTGGGGAGGGAAGTCCCCCCCTCTTTTTGACCCAGTGAAACTTGATCACTGATGGAAGAAGATAGCCCAGATTAATGCCCCATGCTGGTTGTAGCAGCCAGCTGTATGCTAACCTAGCCTACTGACCTAGCACACCACGTATGTAAAGCCTCTTTCACATAGTTTTGCTGGTAAATTATTGAGATAACCTTCCAGGCATCGCTAGGAATTATCACTATTCACACATGCAGCTATGTTCTTGAAAATTTCCATCATGCGCCCTTTCACATATGGCAGAGTTATGCCAGAATATATGGTTCCCGGGGCCTGTTGAGTGTGCTGGTCGTGGAAAAGGTATCGATGCCAACCGCCATAGAGCTCAATAGAAGAAGAAGAAGATCGCGCAAGGATTCTGTCCCACGGTATGTCGAGTTTCCAGCAATTCTTGTAAGGAGGAAATTCTTTGCAAACATAAGTCGCTTGATTGATAAACCGTAGCGAAGTGAACATCTTCAGTGTAGTGTTTGGATGGGTGTGCTTGCTTTTGACACTGACAGCCCCCCACGTCAGATGGACGTAACGCTTTACATGCCTCTCCCGGCAATGTTATGGAATTTGTGTGCGTGTGCGTGTGTGTGTATGTGTGTGTGTGTGTGAGCATGTACGTATATTTATATGTGTATAAATGGGGGGTGGGGGTGAGAGCATGTGTGTGTGTGTGTGTGTGTGTCTGTGTGTGTATCTAAATGTCTGTGTTTAGTTTTCCATGTTGTCACGGCGCAGACGCCTGGGAGTAGCCAACGGGTCCGGGCCTGCAGCCTCACGGGCTGCCAGTAATCCCCCACAGGACTGAGGAGCAGGGTGGGGTTTAAGGGGACAGGGTGATGTCTTCAGGAACATAGTGGGGTTTAAGGGGACAGGGTTGTGTCTCCGGGAACAGTTTGGGGTTCAAGGGGACAGGGTGGGGTTTAAGGGACAGGGTGATGTCTACAGGAACAGAGGGGGGTTTAGAGGGACATGGTGAGGTTTAAGGGGACAGGGTGGGGTTAAGAAGGACATGGTGTCTACAGGGACAGAGTTAGGTTTAAGGGGACATGGTGAGGTTTAAGAAGACAAGGTGGGGTTTAGAAGGACAGGGTGGGGTTTAGTGGGACAGAGTGAGGTTTAAGGGGACAAGGTGGGGTTGAGAGGGGTATGGTAGGGTTGAGATCAGTAAATTGAGATTTAGAGGCGCAGGGTTAGGTTTAGGTTGACAGGGAGGGCATTTACAGACAGTATGGACAGTATGGTGGAGTTAAGCGTGACAGGGCGGTGTTTAGGGAGACACGCTGGGTCTAGAGGAGTATGGTTGAGTTTAGAAGGGCAGGGTTTGGTTTAGAGGCACATAGTAGGGTTGAGGGGGACATGGATGGGTTCAGGAGGAGTAAGGTGGGTTTTAGCTGTCATTGGTCCACAGTAGACAGGTGTCTCCTTTTGCCCTGCTATGGACTACACACACACACACACACACACACACACACACACACACACACACACACACACACACACACACACACACACACACACACACACACACACACACACACACACACACACACACACACACACACACACACACAAACAAACTTGGCATGCACTGCCCTTTTCCAATGGGAGAGTCGTTTCTGACGTTGGCTAACCACTAAACCTGCCTGTACCGTAGTACAACACGTCACACCCCACTCACCCATGCATGCTCAAACAAACACAAACACACGCACAAGCACACAAACAAATACAAATGAAACAAAATGTTTCCACTTGGAATAATTCTTCCACATTAATCATAAATTAACAAGTCAATGTTTATTTCAAGTTCCTGCAATATTTACAAAGGATGGAGACTTTCAAAAACAAGTGCAATATAAAAACCATGGCAAGAAAAAAGGAATGGAAAGACACATATATGATTGCTGGAAGTGAAAGCCGTAGACTGAATAAGGATGAATGAAAGAACTGGGTTGTGCAAAGCGACACTACAGACAGAAGCCAAGACTCCTTGAATAAAAGACAGTGAACTGTCCCCAATTGCCAGTGGTCTATGCACAAAAAATAAAAAGGGTTACAAATGTGTTCATTGATTTTAAATTGCCTTTCCCTAAACAAACATGGCAACCACATCCCCCTAACCCAGCCCTCTAAAGACAACAAGAAGGCTCCCAAATAAGAGCTGAGAAAACAAACCGCCACCACTTGCACAACCGCTGATGTTACTCATAGCTTTGACGGCACGGCAGGCATAAACACACACAAAAAGGTCTCTGTTCAGTCAGACGGGGTACAAATTATACAACTTAAAATGTTAAATTGACAAGGACTTGGAGCGGAAAGCATCTAACTCCAGATTCTCTGCTGGTTTCAGTTCCTCCGAAACTGCCATCTGCATTGTTTATAGTCCAGCAGCAGGTCCATGAGGAAATATCCCACTTGATTCCAGCCCTGAGCGTCTCAGAACCCTTCTGTGTGGGACCGTTTGTCTTGTTTTGCCGGGTTGCTGTTTTTTCGTTGGCAGGAATGTCCTTAATGCCCCGTCCTACCAGGTCACACGTTTTTATCCGTGATATCCATCCGTCCTTCCATCCATCTAGTCATCCCCCCCCCATCCATCACTAGTCTGATACATGTTATCTCCTGGTGGAGAGTTCACGTCCCACAGAGTCCACAGCGGGCCTTGGGTATCAATTCTCTCACTTTACAATTCTGTCCATCCAACAAATAAATAACATATTAAAGTTGAAGAAGAATGGATTGTGATAATCGTTGTTGTTATTATTATTATTATTATTATTATTAAAGGCAGTATATAAAGTCGCATAAAAATAAAACATACATCTCTAAAAGTAAGTTTGTGCTCTTGTTGGCATACGGAGGGAGGGAGGTGGAGGCTGGAACATTTTTGATTCAGAAACCTTTTTTATTTTCTTCTTTTTTCGTTGCCTTTTTCCTCCGTAACATTATGGTTGAATCGCTCTCCGGAACCCCGGGGGTCTCCCTGACGCCGCACCAGTCCACTGGCGCGACGTGCTCGCTCAGCAGGTCCCATCCTCTTAGCTACACTTGCAGGACTTCACGATCATATTGGACAACTGCTCCACCTGTAAGAGCACACAAGCATTCTCAGCATAGTCACAAAGACGAAGGATTAACCAAGGAATAGAACAAAGGTTACTATGGTATTTTCAACAAACCCTTCGGGTTTTCGACCTCCCTTTCTTATAATAAATAAAAGTACAGCATGGCGTTTCTGATGGTGATAGGATGAAAAGGAATTATGTGTCAGACAAAAAAAAAACCTTAAGGAAAGTTAAACCATGAAAAGGCGGAGCACTGGCTTTACCATTCAGTGTAAATAAAGGATTTGATTGGTTGAGCGGAGCATAACCAAATACAAGTCTCTTACAGTGGTCTCAAGCTATAAGCATAGAAAATAAGAAAACAGGAGAAGAAAGACACCCACTAGCTATGAGTTTGGCTGGAGGGTGAGAGAGAGGGGGCTACCTTGTGTTGTCTGCCCACGTAGTAGAGGATGGGCAGGGGCTCCAGTGCCTGAGGCACGCAGCAGGGCTGGGCGGAGGCTCCAGGGTTGTGGTGCTTGTACAGAGCCAGGATCTGGTAGTCATTACAGCGAAAGAGCCCCGTTTAGAACCTCATTATATCTACCTCAACACGACCTCTGGCAAGAGCTACGTGACACGTCAGAGAGACCGAGGGAGAGAGGGAGAGAGAGACAGAGAGACAGAGAGAGAGAGAGAGAGAGAGAGAGAGAGAGAGAGAGAGAGAGAGAGAGAGAGAGAGAGAGAGAGAGAGAGAGAGAGAGAGAGAGAGAGAGAGAGAGAGAGAGAGAGAGAGAGAGAGAGAGAGAGGGAGAGGGAGAGGGAGGGAGAGCAGAAGAGAAGGACAAATAGTGACAGGACGAGAAAGAGAGAGGGCGATAGATAAACAGAGTTGTTCAAGATCCAAGCCTCGGTGGTTCACACCAGGTTGTTTGGGCTGGAGTCCCATACAGGGGGAGGGAGGGAGGAGAGATGGAGGGGGAGGGGGGAGAGAGGCAGAAACAGGAGCCTAGAAAGTCAAGGCCCAGCGCTAGCTTTAACAACCAAGCTACATGCACTATCTGAAACCACAGACGCCATGTGTTACCTGGGAGTATTTGTTCTCTGCATTCCAGATGTAGGTGCATGACCCCATACAGTAGTTGGCATGGTAACCCTTGGGGTTGTGGATCCATTTCCAGCCCAGGTCCTTCCGGAAGTCTATGTACAGCTTACGCACACAACAGCTCTCTGTCTGACTGGAGGAGCAAAGTTGAAAGACAGGAATTAGACCAACCCAAGATAAACAGAACAAAACAAATGATGCTAAGCCAAACAAAACCAAATCCAGCCAATGCACAATGACCAATCTAAACCTAAACAAAGAAAAGCTTAACTAGGCTAAATTAATGTGCCAATTTCAAGGATTTTTGTTCTCTTTGGCGACACCTGAGGCCGTGTTCACATCTAGAGTTTTTAAAAAAAAAATATATATATGCCAGCGCTTGTTTTACATTATATTCCTATGGAGCAGAGCGTTTCTGGAAAAAGTCACGGCCGTTTTTTTAAACGCCTCTCCCAGCGTTTTTTTTTCTGCCATAGGAGCGTTGAAAAAAGTTCAACTTTCAGGAAGATAGCGGCCGACGTCAGGCGTCTTTTGGGCAACTGACCAATCACAAGTGGAACATTGACACCTCGTCACGAAGGAAACTGAACTGTCAAAACAAGAAACAATGGCGGACAAATCAAGTGCCGTTGGAGCGATCAATAGTTGTAATTACAGAATATGTCGAGATCTACGACATGTCTAATGGGCTCTAGCCTTGATGCGTAGTAGGCGAGTAACGTCGGGTCTAGAATGGGTTCGTTGCTAGGCGATAGAAAAAACGCTGCCAGCTTTTCTTTTGGTTGAAAAAACGGTCGGCTCAACTTTTCCCTATTACAAAAAATGCTAGATGTGAACACGGCCCAAGGCGATAAAGCGGTAATTATTCCCGTGTTACCACCGACACCCAGTTATAAAATTCATATCGCTCTCACAAATGTAAGGAAGTTAACCTAAACTCTTAATTGTAATCCCATTTAAGAGTACCTATAGACGCCTACTAGCTCAGCAGCTCCTTACTCTGTGCAGGACCCTCCTCCAGCCTCCGTGGACCTCTTCTTGCGCGAACTGACATGGCTGCTGCTGTTTTTGGGGATGGACATGGCCAGGATGAAGGGCTTGGGCAAGCTAGTCTTCAGGAATCCCTGGTCCCCCCTGTTCTTCTCGGTCCCAGACACTTTGAAGGTGAAGGCGCTGTCTATGGACGAATTGCCGCACTCACAGAACAGCCTCAGCTGGAAGCCCTCTTCGGCCGCTGCACACCAAAAACAGGGTTTGAGAGTTCAACGGTACGGCTTGACTTCTTATGGATACAAACATTGGCGTATACCATATGTTAGCCTATATACGAAACAAAGAATTTGAATTGATGAGAGATGGATGAATCGATGGGTGAGATGGACAGATTAATACATAGATGGATGGATGGACAGACATACGGTTGGCCATGCTGAGGGACGGATCGACAGATCGCTAGACGCACGCAGATACAGAAAGGCATGCAGACGGGGGTCAATATACAGACAGACAGACAGATCGATAGACAGACATGCAGATGGATCACTATAAAGACAGACGGATCACTAGATGTACAGACAGACATGTAGACGGGTCACTATACAGACAGACAGACAGACAGATCGATAGACAGACATGCAGACGGATCGCCATAAAGACTGATAGACAGATCGACAGACGGTCAGACAGATCGACGGGGGCAGACGGACAGACAGACGGGCCTACCGTTGCTCTGCAGCCATTTCTGCAGGGTCTCGGTGATGTCAAAGGTCAGCCACTTGTTTTCGAACTTGTTGGTGAGGAAGCGTGAGGCTAGGTAGCGGGCGCCGGCCCCCAGGCCCTCGTACAGCTCCACCCGCTGCTCCTTCTCGATGCCCGGGTTCTTGATTTGCAGACGCAGCTCAGCGCTGGTCAGCAGCTGGTAGCCCCCAATGCTCCGGCGAATCTCGCTCATGTTGAATGCCATTGGGAGGTTCTGCTTGGTGCTTTCCACGACTGGAGAGAGAGCGTTCAGAATCAGCACATTCATCCGTCGTCCTTACAAAGCTGGAAAATACGTTAAGTTAAAGTTGCAATGTTTAATATTTCAACTAGCTTGTTGCTTTGAATAAACTGGACATATCCATAGTCAGTGCTGATTGATAGTGATTACTATAATGTCATCAATAAAATCCCATCTAATATATAAATATATATATATCTACACTGATATTTGCTGGGCAAGAATCAGCACTCCCAAAACACTTCACTCTCACCGCACCCACCCTAGTTCAGGTACCAACGTTACACAGCCAGTTATTGAGTTTTTGTAATTCTAAAAGTCTCACACCTACAAACTGAGAGGGGCTTAATATTACATGTTGTGTTTTAAAATTACTTAATAATGTATGTAAAAACTATGAACACAACGATACAATAATGGCAATACAATATAGTCAATTTAAAAAGTAAAATGTTTTCATGAAATATGAAATATCCTTAATTTAAATGTTACCATAGAGTGACAGGGATGCTGGAATTGGACATATACAGCATAATGAACACAGAAAAAGTTGTCGGTTGACTGTTGAAACCCCTGCTCTCTGCAGCCAGATCATTGAAATCATGTTATTAATGTCTGTGAATATATGTTGTGTACAGATAAAAAATGAAAAAGTTTGGAAATTCCTAAATACTCGTGAAAGTACTTCTGTGAGTCCACCAACTGGATTCCCTAATTGGCCTAATACCTGCATCAGTGACATCACCAGTGACATCATCGCTGCGCAAGTAGAAATCACAAGGGGACTTACATTACCAGGAATTTTCCGGGACTGTCTGTGTTGTGATTATTAGTGGCCGAGATGACTCTTCATCATTGACCGGTCGCAATATGACTCTCATTTCTAGTCTTGTTCAGGCATTGTAATGAATTGATGCCTTTCAATGCCTAACGCATGGAATCAAATCTAACAATAACAATTATTATCAGTAAATAAAAAGTCAAGTGGAACTCCCCATTCTAATACTATTTCAGAAAATTGTGAGATGAGTATTCAGCGAATGGTATTTGAAACATGAGCATACCATGTAAAGCATTTTTCATCAGGAACTACAAATCAAATCATCTGAGTGTGAATATATGAACTTGATCTAATGTTATCTTGTTTTTTTTATCTTAGCAACTTAATGTATTGCTTAATTTACTACTTCTTAACGGTAAAAACCAACCCAGCCAAACATTTATCATCCAATTCATCATCCTATGATCGGGATACACACTATTGTTCAAATGATGTCCAATAAAAACGTGGCTTGGTTGTTTCGACACGCTTTCCCCTCGTATAGTCAGTCAGTCTTAAACTGACGTCCAAATATTCCCCAAAGTGTTAGTGGGCTATTCAATGTTTCCAGAATACTGGAATACCGATAGTGGACTGATTGATGGAATTAATGACAAAACCTTTATCCACATTGTATTTTAAACAAGTATTTACACAGCTAGAGACATATGTTAAACATACCAAAGACTCTTGGAGCAACGGCGATGTTGTGTTTTATAAAATTACTTGAAACGCAGCCAAACTAACTTTTAAAAATTGCTGGTAGGTCGACCTTGTAAAAGGCCTCTATGGCCCGGGGCCAGCATTAGAATAGACCACAGCCCGACAGGGGGAACATTCTTTTGTACAGCTGACGCAAAACAGAGTCAGGCTTTCTATGGGTTTTACCACCATTCATTTACATAGATATCTACAAGGGATTAAGTCTCAAAGCATAGATGTGCAGCGATAAGAGCAGAAAGGCAGATACGACAGAGAGAGAGAGAGAGTGAAAGAGAGAGTGAGAGAGATAGAGAGAGTGAAAGAGAGAGTGAGAGAGATAGAGAGTGAAAGAGAGAGTGAGAGTGAAAGTGAGAGAGAGAGAGAGAGAGATAGAGGGGAAGATTGGAAATGGTTAACAGAGGGAGGGGAAATAGAGAGGCCCAGCAATGCACCATTTTGGGCTTGGGTATCACAGGCATGCGTGCAAAGGTTGATAAACAGTTGGATGTAGTGGGGGTGTGTGTGGGGGGTGTTTGTGTGGGGGTGTTGGTGTATATGCATATGTGTGTGGGTGGATACATACTATCAGAGATATATTAATGGAGCATGGGGTCTGGCCCCAAACAAGCATCCCATCCTGCCCAAGCTTGCCAAGGCCAGGACTCAACTCAACCCTCAGCTCCAGTTTAATATTCTGAGAGGCCTTTTGGGCCAGAACCTGAGCCCAATGGAACCAGTCCCTGCATGGTCTGAATTATACCAGGAAGGTCTTCACTGTACCAGGAAGGTCTCAGCTGTACCAGGAAAGTCTTCGCTGTACCAGGAAGGTACCAGCTGTACCAGGAAGGTCTCAGCTGTACCAGGGGGCTGAATCATAGTAGGGAGGTCTCAGCTGTACCAGGGAGGTCTATATCTTGCCAGGGAGATCTCAGCTGTGCCAGGGAGGTCTTCACTGTACCAGTGAGGTCCCAGCTGTACCAGGGAGGTCTTCACTCTACCAGGGAGGTCTAAGCCGTACCCCGTACCAACTAACCCCCCTCCATGGGTCCCTTGTCGTCTCGGCCCTCCTCACATTCCCTCCACCGCGCCAACATGGGGCCAACCTCAGCTTGTGTTTCCAACCCTAGAACAACAAACCCGCAGCGAGTGGAGCTGCCGCGAGGCGCTGAGAGAGAAGGGATGACATTTAACTGGAACCAGACCAAATAACTGACAACATGTTAGCTTAGCAGATTTACAGTTACATGGGAATTTAGAATAGTGTATAGGGTATTGGCAGAGGTCTAGCTGGAAATACCAAGGCAAAGTAATAACATACATGCAGCCGAAGAGAAAGGAGGCTGACAATATATGGCTTTGAGGAGAGGTATT
>OLKM01000811.1:195491-200491 GCA_900291075.1 Melanogrammus aeglefinus
TCGGACTGATCAGAGGCAAGAGCCACCCAGAGAGGCCACTGCTGTCTCTCGCGATGAGTAAAACAACCGCCCCCCCCACCCGGTTAAGTGTCTGTCTTTGTGTGTGTGTGTGTGTGAGCAGGGGTGGAGAACCCTGTGATGAGCCAGCGTCTGAATCACACGCAGGCTAAAACCCACACAGGCACCCCACACCAAAACAGCTAGCGCGTGATAAAACAAAACTTTGGCAAACAGCAAAAGGTGCACACTTCAGCAGTCCAAAAAGCAAAACAAGCAATATAGCTATAGTTGACACCCGGGTATGTCCAGCGAAAATCTATCTCCACCAGCCAGAGCTGGTCTGCTTCTCAGGCTCACTGTTGGCCGTATCAGAGTGTGCCTTCTCTTAACTCAGGCGCCAGAGAGCAGGCAGAGAGTGTGTGAGAGAGGAGCCGTCAGCAGAGCACTCAGTAATAGAACAAGGTGTTGGCAGAGTTCAACGCTCTCACTTCTTCTCAGTGCCTGCCTCCCCAGCACTCTGCTTCTCTTTGTCTCTTTTTTCTCCCTCTTTGTCTTCGATTGAAACCGCTGTCCCTGCTCCTCGGACCACTGGATCACAGCGGACAGATGGCTCTAGGGTTCTTTCAAACTGGTGGGAGCGAACCAAGCCAGGGAGCAGTAGACTAGTGAAACAGGAACACTGACGCCGGATCACATGAACTCTGGCATTTCTTTAACAAACCCAGATTCAAATCCCAGGGGGATAGGACTGACTCACCCAGCTGATAGTCAGATACCAGGGGCAGGGGAAAGTGCCGTATTTCAGACTCCTACTTGATATATTTACAGGCACAAACTGAATCAGTCCGGTAATTTTTTTTTTTAAAAAGCAACCATTTCGGCTCCCTAATTCCACTACCTCTTTTTTTGTGATGAAGGCAGCGTAAAGAACGTGCTTTCAACACTTAAAGTTGAGACCAGAGATGAAGCTCCTTCTCGTACAAGCAGTGCTAGAATGTGTTCTATCAGAACGCGAGGATGCTATCTGAGCAAAACAATCATAAGCAACACTCCCAAGGAAGCACAAAGAGGCCTAATCCTCGTACTTATTTTGGTTAAAAAAATAAGTTTAAACAAACTGTGTTTTCTTAAAGTTAGAGAGTGAAGTAGCAGACCCTGTTCTCTCCTGGCAGCCGTGGCAAACGTGTTGAGAATCCTTCTCTCTCTCCAGCTCTCAGTCTCCGGTCCGGACTCGCAGGGTCTGTCTCTGTCCAGTACAGCCCATCCACGGAAACCTCCTCCTGTTTCTCCTCCTGTCGCTCCTATCGTTTCACACCTTGCCTCTCGTGCTTCCACTGCTATCGGGCTGAAACACCTCCCCTTGTTCACTCTCTCTCCCACTCTCTCTGTCTCTCTCTCGCTCTCTGGTTACTTGTCTTCCCTTCTGTCTCCTCTTTTGCTCTCTGTTCTCCTCCTTCAAGAAGTCTATCACTCTTTCTCTTCCTTTCTCTCCCTCCTCTGTCTGCTTGTCAGAGCTTGCTGGTGACAAAGTGATTTGTGTTGTGGGAGCCGTGTGCTCAACCAAGTTCTCTGTTCACTGCCTCGTGTTTCCCTCCTCTCGCCCTCCACCCTCCCTGTCTCAGCCTCTTCTCTTTTTTTAAAGGTTCCTGTTGCTCTTCTAATAGCGCGAGGAGCTCTCCGCCCAGGAAATGAGGCTAACGGCCTCGGTGTAAAGCATATGCTGCTCAACACAGCAGAGTCTCCATGCCAGAACACCAGCCCGGAAGCAGCAGCAGCAGCAGCAGCACGACAACCACGGGGCCCCTGTGTCGGGTTCAGCCTGGGCCACTCCACAGAGAACCTGGGATGGTCTGGCTCTCTGGCATGGCTATGAGTGGCGTGTCAACAAGCATTTGCATGGCACTAGTGTCTGGGCCTGCCATTCACCCAGTGCCAGAAGCAGGCCGCAGCTGCCAGACATCCAGAGTCGGCGGAGAGGTGGAGGAGAGAGACTGTGAGACCCAACAGTCGGATCACACAGGACGGGGAGCCAGCAGACTAGGGGCTGTCCGGTCTGGGCGGCTCTCTTTATTTTTTTTATAAAGCGTGGTCAAGCACAAAGTGACACACATGTAGATTGCCACAGTGTTGGTTTAAGAAGGGGACTTTCAACAAGGAACTGAAGACTCCCCTCTGACGTATTGTTTACGTTATTGATTGCTGACGGTAAGCAGACGCTGGAGGCGCATTCCCAGGGAATGAAAGTAAAAGCTATTAATACGCAAATAAGAATGCAAACAGATAACACAGAAACCACCGGGGATATTCTAACTTCAACCTTGTTCATCCCGGATGACAATATTATTGTATTGTGTTTCAAAGAAATAGCCTACTGTTCATATAGGCCTAATAGAAATAGGATCTACTTTGAAAATATGAAGTATAGTTGAAACTTCCATGATATCCTATTAAATACAACTACTTAATAAGCCATTTGACAGATCACAATAAAACAATAAAAATTACAATCAAAGAAAATATTTCAAACGGCTTTGAATCAACTTGAATCCCACTTTCTGTTTGGAAGAAGGACACACTCCCTGTTTTTCGGCAGGATACAACTCTTTTATTTTAGAAGATAAAAGGGGTAATGTAACAAATGTGGTTATTAAATAATAACTGCTTACTAGTCCTGATTCATTCTGTCAATGAAATTGAATTAGCACACACCGCCACCGTGTGTTGAGAAAATAAGTTACACTGACTTGAACTCATGTCAATACAATCCTTTGCGTGGATTTCAAATCGGCTCATATTCAACGAAGGTCTACAGATTTGAATGAAATTAAAAAAAAGTCCTCCGTATAATCCATAAACCTAGACTGCAGGTAGGCTATAAACGCGGCATGATACGTTGTTTATGCATCTTACGTTGGCGAATGTAGAGGTTCTGCGTGGGCTACGGCGTGTCGGTGTAGTTTCTGCGTTGTTTCCATGGTGCCTGTACCTGTGTTAGACACAGACTGGCCTAGTTAGTTGGTAGGTCGTTGGGAAGACGAGTCAGAAGTAAAATCATCATGGATCGAATAAATGGGAACAGATTAAACAAACTTTTTTAGAGGAAACCCAGTGCAGTTTGTGACTAAATAACCATGGTATCTGGCGACCAGCGAAGACGACGCAGGTGCCAGTAGGACGCAGGAACCAGTAGGACTCAGACCGGACCAGGGAGAGAGAGAGAACAGTGGGACGTAGACCGGACCAGAGAGAGAGAGAGCGAGACAGTAGGGCGCAGACCAGAGAGAGAGACCAGTAGGACTCAGACCAGACCAGAGAGACATCAGGACGCAGACCAGACCAGAGGGAGAGAGACCAGTAGGACTCAGACCAGACCAGAGAGACATACCAGCAGGACGCAGACCAGACCAGAGGGAGAGAGACCAGTAGGACAGCAGACAGACCAGAAGAGGGAGAGAGACCAGTAGGACGCAGACCAGACCACAGGGCTTCCTCGTGGATTAATAGCATGACCGGTGATGAATTAGAAAAGGTGAGATACCCTTACATCCCCTTCACGTATTCACCTCATTATGTGTCATAAAGGAAGCTATGGGGTCCATATATTATGCTATATTATCCAAAATGATTGGGTAACAGAATTGTGACGTGATGTGGTTCTGGGTTTCTAAGGTTTGGTGAAATCCAACATACTATGTGCGATGGAGAAATATGAGAAATTGTCTAAGATCGGAGAGGGTTCCTACGGCGTGGTGTTCAAGTGCAGACACCGGGACAGCGGACAGGTGGTCGCCATCAAGAAGTTCGTGGAGTCCGAGGAGGATCCCGTGATCAAGAAGATAGCCTTGCGAGAAATACGCATGCTCAAGGTGAGACCATACCTGTTATTATGGTTTATTTCTGGGTAAATATTATATAATTACCAACTATATGTATTAGACCTATGGACTAGTAGGCTATATTATAATTTTAAAAAAGTAGTGAAACTCACAGGGAGTACTCGATTTGGTTTTTGGGGATTTAGGTTAAACTTATAGTTAATAATAATAATAATAATAATAATAATAATAATAATAATAATAATAATAATAATAATAATATAGTGAATTTATATAGCGCATTTCTGGACACGAGGCTTTAAGTGAAGGGGGGACCTCACTAACCACCACCAATGAGGATTGTTTAAACAGGGAACTAACCTTAGCCTCTGGCTTGCAGCAACTGAAGCACGTCAACCTGGTGAACCTGCTGGAGGTGTTCAGGAGGAAGAGACGGCTCCACCTGGTCTTTGAGTTCTGCGAGCAGACGGTCCTTAACGAGCTGGACAAGCACCCCAGGGGGTAGGTGGTCCCGGACGCCCACTTCCTGTCCAGTCAAATCACACTCATATTAACAAACCATAGATACCAACACACTTTATGTACATGCCACCTTAGATATTGTTGTATATCCATGTGATTTAAGCTATTAGTAGTTATAATAGAAAATAAATAATGTAGAAAATGGAACAGTTCTGATAGCTGTTACTCATAATTCAAAATATGAATCACACACTGCATTTTTGTCTTAACATGCGAGTACTGTAACATGCATGATGAAACCATGACTTAAAACACAAAAAAAGTACAATGGATGGCAGGAATATGGTAACAAGAGTATACAGAGTTGGCGTGAGGGCAGCAATAAATACATAATACATTGATTTATTTGGATGAGACACTCACTGTAGGGTCTGACATTGTTTCAACGTCTTACATTGATTGACTTTGTTCTAGTGACACACTTTAGAACTGTTCATTGGGTTATTCCTCCCATCGATGGAAAGGTCTTGGCCTCCACCTGACACAGAGCCTAGTTAGCTCTTTTCTTAATCGTCCTTCGACCAAATTGTAATTGCACACTGCCCTCCACGGCATGTGGAGTTAATCCCCTGGAGATAGGGCAGGCGACAGAGCTCTGCTGTATTGTGTAGTGAACTTTGCTCGGGAGTTTTCTCCCAAAAA
>OLKM01000811.1:205491-218860 GCA_900291075.1 Melanogrammus aeglefinus
TTAGCACAGCTGAAAACTGTTGAATAAAAGTGTGAGTTTTCATGGATTGACATGAAAATGTATGGGTGACCACCAACTGTAGTAAAGTCAGGGGCAAAGCAAGGGGCTTCAATTACCCCAAAGAAAGCTTAGTTTGTAATGTACATTCTGGATCGCTAGGTCCAATCATTGACTTGAATCATTTAATTTCAAAGTATGTTTCACAAAGGTAACATACTGTAGTCACCTGGTTGTATCTTTAAGAACAAGCACAAATCGGAAAAGTTGGTCAAAGTCCACAATTGGGATACATATAGGACCCTTTGACGGAGTTCACAATATGGAGATGGGTCTATATTGTGATGTCAACCTTTAATACTTTGACATTTGAATATTTACGAGCGATGGATTGATTTGTTTGGTTCTGCTTTGAATGAGTGACGGCCGACTCACTTAACCGACGCTGACCGCTGGATGTCTTGTCTTGTGTTTTGTTAGGCTCAGTATCTGCCTCACCTACCAGGCAGTAACATCTCCCCAGCCCCAGAGGTGAAGAAACAGGTCAGGCATAAATACGACCATCACCTGCCCAACATTTAACCTGTGGTGGACTTGGAGGAATCTGCACACGGAGGCCAGATCTAAAGAAATCCTCTGAGGGGGAAGTGTTGATCATATACAGTCATAGTCATACCACTCAAAACTACTATGTTAGATCTCCAGTAGAAATACAAGAATAGAAAATACAGACTACAGTTATAAAGTATAAATTATACTCACAGTAAACCTAGTTAGAGTAGCAGTAAAAACTACATTCACGACTGTGTTGATTACCATTTTATTCAGTACAAAAAATATCTCAATTTAATAGACATGATTTATTCGCAAATTGTGTATCCTTTCCATGTGGTAAAAATACAGATTTTTGTGTTCTTGTAAGTAAAAATAATACTTGTATCCGTATTCAGGTATATCATGGAAGCCAATGTATGATATGAACATGTTGTACCAGATAACTATTACAAATTCCCCTTTGGATGTTATATTTTAGAAAGACAGACAAACAGAAACACAGTAAATGCTTTTATAGGCTAGAGTATTGCCGTTATTTGTAATTAGAAGACCAATATTAGTGTAGTTCATACATATTTACATATTTTCAGTGATAAAAAAAGATGAATGTGATGAAGTTTCAATAATAAAAAGAAAAAGAACAAGCATAGCCATTTCTACAAGGAGCACACGCGCACACACGCACAGGGTCAGTTTTGGCGTGGCGTGGCGACGACGTGGTAGGTGCGCGGCAGACTGGCGAAGCTGCTGTGCTCTGGGCTGAGGTCGATGTGCTCTGGTCCTGATGGACAGCTGAAGGTAAACCGCTGCACCAGAGACACCAGGAAGAGAAAGATCTCCATCCGGGCCAGAGACTCTCCCACACAGGACCTCTTCCCTGAGACACACACACACACACACACACACACACACACACACACACACACACACACACACACACACACACACACACACACACACACACACACACACACACACACACACACACACACACACACACACACAATAAACATTCGCAGGGTCGTTTGTGTACCAAACTGAGCTAAATGTTACGTCGGGACTAGGCAATGGTTCACCTTGTATTTACACAGTACTGGACATCAAGATAAGGGACGTCAATATGAATATAATTCATAATTTTTTGATTGGGAAAAGTTTTTATATATTACCGTAAATATTTATACATTGACAATATGAATAAATGTATTGTATTATAAATATACTACACAGAGTTCTAGATGTCCGTTGATGTTACCTGCTGAGAATGGAAGAAATGCAGGGTTCTTCTTGAAGTTGCCATCCTGGTCCAGGAAGTGCTGGGGATTGAAGGACCAGGGAGTTTCCCAGTGTTTCTCTTCTCTCAGAACAGAATGCAACATGGGAATGATCATGGTGCCCTGTTGACACGTGAAACCATCAGAAACACGAGGTTGTGGAGGAGACATCAGCATTTGGACTGTGTATGTTGTTTTGAATGGTTGACTGTACCTTGGGGATGTCATAGCCCCTGAAGGAGATGTGTTGGATGGCATAGTGAGGGGCATTCATTGGGACGATGTCCAGAAGCCTCTGGACTTCATGGATCACCGCATCCGTAAAGGGGAGGGACTTCCTGTCTTCCATATTTGGGCAACGCTCAGACCCAATGACAGAGGCAATCTCTTGCTGCATGTGCTCTGATGACAGATGAAGCAAATATTGATGAGCAAAGTAATTCTCAACAATGAAATATAGATGATAATTAGGCTTGAAACAATGTATAAGCACACAAGTTAGTAAAAATAATAATAATAAAAAGAGAGTGAGAGGGAGAGACAGAAAGAGTGAAAGCAAGATTATTTATTTATTTTTAACTACCGGTATTTAAATTATGGTTCCAGAGATCCCATACCTTGTATGTTGGGGTATTTAATGAGCACGCTCAGTGCAAATCTGATGGTTGTACTGGTAGACTCGGTTCCAGCCATGTACAGATTAAACACAGTAGACTCCAAGTTCTCATGGTTAAACTCAGAAGAGGCATTGTCCTGCTCCTGGGAGGAACCAAACAGAATAGTTTAGCTGTCCTTCACCTGAAATGCATAAGAGGTTACAGGAGATTGCTGACCGATTTCAAAAATAACTGAATTGGTTCGGCATTTTCGAATGATTCGTAGCCATGCGCGAACTACGAGTGATCACTTAGTCTGGGGCAAGCACGGTGATTGATTGGGGCTGCACCTGTTTGAGTCGGGTCAGAAAGCAGTCGATGTAGTCTCTGGGGGAGCTGGGGTCCATGGTCTCCTGGTGCTCCAGGATCTTCTCCATGATGAACTTGCGGAGCTTCTCAATGTCGTTGAAAGCAGCACGATGCCGCCTCGAAAGTCGGTCCGGCAGCCAGGGGAAGACGTTGTACAGCTGAGGGAGTTTGGACACGAGAAAAAAAAATTGAGAGTATTTCATTTCAACTAATTAACATGAGTCATGACCCAAAAGCAGGGCCTTTGCTAATCTTGGTCCTAGGTTGAAAATGAAGACTTCATTATGTGCCAATTCTGCATTTTCGAGTAAAAAATCTTTCCAAGCAAAAACTGCAATTTAGTCACAATAACCAACTTTGAGTTTCCACAATACAACGTAAACCCTGTTTTCTTAATGGACATCATGAATTACCTGGCCAATGGGGCTGCTGAAATGTTTCAGCGTCTGTGAGATGATCTTCAGAAGGCTGAGGAAGTGTTCATTATCGTAGCTGAAGCGTTCACCAAACACCAGGCAGCAGATCACGTTGGAGACGGTGCAGCTCAGGAAGAAGGTGGGGTCAAAGGGAGTTGCTGAAGAACCACGGGAAGGAGAATAAGGACAATCTATTTCAGCCAATCGAATCATCTGATTGAAGGCACAAGCAACCATGCGCCTGTTTAGGCTTTTCTCAAGGTAGGTTTTCATCGTTGCCCGTCAATAGGCCGAAATCTTAATTATTAATTGAAAGCGTACCTTTAGTGCTAGTGATGCGGTCCACCAGGTGTCTGCTCTCCTCTTTGATCCAATCCTCCATCCCCTTCCGCCCCATGCCAAAGTCTCTGAGCGTGGACAGGGTGAAGCGACGCAGCTGCTTCCACCGCTCTCCATTACTGATGGCCAAACCTGAGGAACGAGGTCCTCACAGTTTATTGGGGGGAAAAAGGTCATCAAGGCCATGTCCATCCATAGTTTTAGGACATTGGTTCTCAAAGTGCGGCTCGCGGGCCAATGGCGGCCCGCAGAAACATTCCTGGCGGCCCACAATGACATACAGATGTAAGTTATAGAAAAAAAAAGTGGTTTTTTTACTATTATAGCAATATTAATTTAAACAAAAATAAATATATATAAAGAGAAAAGTCGACTTTCTAGCTTTCAATTAAATCCTTTTATATTTGTTAGTTTTAATCCGACTGTACCACATTATATCACATTGAAAGAATGAACCTCAGTTTCGTGATTGGGACCTCACTTGACCTCGCTCCCAGAGGTCCACGGTGCAATGTTTTTTTTCACCACTGAGATGCTGACTGCGTTTCCCGCCAATTTTTTTTTCCTTTGGCGGCCCTCAGTCAAATTTTGGGTTCCTCAATTGGCCCTCAGCTGTCAAAACTAGCATTGTGTTTTATGGGGACCCTACTATCGGTAGCACGGTGGATCGTAGAGACCCTGCTTTAGCACTGTACTCTATGGGGACTTGACCATAGGCCTATCTAGTGTGTGGCTACTTCCAAATCCATACATGTGGGGACTTTAGCATTACCATATATTGTGGAGACTCTATCATAGCTCTGTGGTTGTGGGGACTCTATTCCAGGTAGCTATGTGTTTTATAGTGAACCCACCGTATCCCCTGGTCGCCCTGACCAGGAGAGGAATAGGTCCCCTGCCGGTGAATTCATCTGCATTCTCCACCAGGGCCTCCTTTATCACATCGTACCCCACCAGAACCACCAACCGCTGGGTACCCAGATATATTGTCATCACTGGACCATAGCTGGCACTGAGCTTCACGTCAGGCAGGACAAAACAAGCAAAACACTCAGTTAGAAGTTGCACACTAATATGAACCAAACACTTGTACTACTTGACTTGAACTGACTTGCAATAACATGAACATAAATATTAATTGAAAACTTAAATCACAAAGACATGAAAGGATTGAGACTTAAAAAGAGGTTGGATAAAGTAAAGTGGAACATGTTTCAGATATTATCAAGATGGAGTGATGGACTGGGACAAACTTTCGGCTCTGGAAATTTAACTGAAGGGACAGCATACATTGGATTAAATTATAATAAAATTGTGTGTGTGTGTGTGTGTGTGTGTGTGTGTGTGTGTGTGTGTGTGTGTGTGTGTGTGTGTTTGTGTGTGTGTGCGTGTGTGCGTACACGCGATCGTGTCCGTGTGCGACCGAGTGAGAGAAAGTGTTTGCAAGACATTCTTCAAAAGCCTACTCAAATAGCCCGCACTAGTACTGTATACTACTAGTGACTACTGCAATGGTAAACATGGCGAGTTTTAGCCAAAGCTAAAATTTGTAAACAATTTTACCTTGAGCAGCGTTGTGAAGGGGGCACGTTTGTCCAGCTGTAGAAGGTTCCCAAGTAGTGGGAGTCCACGTGGACCGGGGGGTAAACGGACATTACTTCTGTACTTAGCTGTCAACCACCAGAGCAAAGTTAAAACCAATCCCGCTAACACTAATGTGGTGGAGACATCCATGATAAGTCTGCGTTGCTCTGTTTGTGTTCTGGTCCGAACGCGCTCCAGTGAACCCCTGTCTGCAACTGGACTTTTGATGTTGTTTATTGCAAGATAAGGACGTCACATGATTCACCTCTGGCCCAGCCTGGGATTTTTGCTTTAAGCTTGACTTTTAAAAACCTGTTTTGATTGACTAGGCTTCAACATTGTGAATGTTTAAAGATGAGTTTTTATTTAAATTGTTTACTACTTTTAGTTTTTTGACTGCGTGTGTGAGCACACACAAAAACACACACATACCGGATATTCCCTGTACACACAACACATTTCTAGGGGATTTCTAGGTCATCGTTCATTGTAGCAACAGTTTTCCTATAAAGGCCGCTAAGAGGCTTAGGTGGGCTCCAGGTTGCGCGTCGTTCGATGAATCCAAGTCCGGGCATGAATATAGTTGGAGAATTTATTTGAAGACCGAATGGTTGTTTGATGGTAAACAGAAAATATAATCAGGAGCGCCACTAACCTCCTTTGTCTCTTACCCCCGCTGATCCGGGTGCGCCGGTATTTACCGTAGATTAAACCATAACCATGTGTCAATCAAACAGAAGTGACATGAACCAAAACAGTGGGAGTGACCTTTCAAAATAAACAATGAACAAAAAGACCAAACATGCATTTTGGCCCCTACATTCATGATTTTATCCCTCTCTGTCTCATACACACACACACACACACACACACACACACACACACACACACACACACACACACACACACACACACACACACACACACACACACAAAATATATATAACTATTTTCTAAAGTGGTTAGAAAACCACTACTACGTGTACGACTGTGTACTGCAGTGTGTACTACAGCATGCACTACCTCATGTACTATTGTGACTGCTTAGAAATGTGTGTACTAATGTAAGTCCATATACTACTCTACTGCTGAGCGTACTACTTAATTTAGTGCGCTAATACGGCTGTGTAGTACTGTGTGCACTTTTCTCTCTCTTTACAATACTTCTGCGTGAATACTGTGTTTATCGTGCTACCGCATGTACTGCTGTTATTCCGTCACAATGTGCGACTGCAGCAGATAAACCACGCAGTCGTGTTGATGACTTCAGAACTTTCATATGATAGCCTTGACCTGGACTGCTAATTCAGGCTTGCTATGTGAATGAAACCGGTCAAACGTAAATTAAGCAAGGTACCACTTGCTGCTGGGTGAAAAGCCACACACACACACACACACACACACACACACACACACACACACACACACACACACACACACACACACACACACACACACACACACACACACACACACACACACACACACACACACACACACACTTAGGCACAAGGCCAATGTCTTTCACACTCTCTCCTCCGGATGCTTGTCTGAGCTTGCTGGTGAAAAGAGATTTGTGTTGGGTGCGGTGCGCTCAACATTCGGTGGTACCTTGTGAGTAAATGTAATACTAGTATCTGTATTCTGGTATGATGGACTATGTATGTTATGGACATATTTTACCAGATCGCAATTACAAATACCCTATATTATTACAGTTATTTGTAACAAGACCGATATTACCGTAGTTCATACATATTTACAATGTTAATCATTGTAAGTGTTTCAACTGTTTTCGAACTTGAGCATAGACCATTTGTGAAAATGAGTTTCCTTGACGCACAATGTTGTTGGTAAAAACATATTTTTACTTAAAAACAATGCCACAATAGTCAAGACACTTGCACAACTCAAGCCTCCCCCCAGTCTAGATCTCTGGCCCTCTTAAGGAGCACCAGAATGGGTGTGGCTCAATTCACCTATGAGCCACAGCTGCAGACTATTACAGGACTAACAGGGGTAGGAACACATGAATCTTTTAAAACATGTTAACACAGTGAATACGCCAGTCACATCTTCACACCATTCCTCCAAAGAGCTGAGACTCGGAGAAACACTGGGGCGCACGCACACGCACATGCACACGCGCACACACACACACACACACACAGGGTCAGTTTTGGCGTGGCGTGGCGACGACGTGGTAGGTGCGCGGCAGACTGGCGAAGCTGCTGTGCTCTGGGCTGAGGTCGATGTGCTCTGGACCTGATGGACAGCTGAAGGTAAACCGCTGCACCAGAGACACCATGAAGAGAAAGATCTCCATCCGGGCCAGAGACTCTCCCACACAGGACCTCTTCCCTGACACACACACACACACACACACACACACACACACACACACACACACACACACACACACACACACACACACACACACACACAGGGTGGTTTGAGTACCAAACAGAGCTAAATCGTATGTTTGGACTTGGCAAGGGTTCACCTTGTATTCACACTGGAATTGTGGGCATCAAGATCACAATATAATTTATGTTGGTTTTACAATATTAATTATTATTCATGGTTTGTGCAACATTAACTATCATAAACTAACACATACACACACACAGACAAAATTAGCGTTCTAGGTGTCTGTTGACGTTACCTGCTGAGAACGGAAGAAATGCAGGGTTCTTCTTGAAGTTGCCATCCTGGTCCAGGAAGTGCTGGGGATTGAAGGACCAGGGAGTTTCCCAGTGTTTCTCTTCTCTCAGAACAGAGTGCAACATGGGAATGATGATGGTGCCCTGTTGACACGTGAAACCATCAGAAACACAAGGTTGTGGAGGAGACACCAGCATTTGGACTGTGTATGTTGTTTTGAATGGATGACTGTACCTTGGGGATGTCATAGCCCCTGAAGGAGATGTCATGCTCAGCATAGTGAGGGAGATTCATTGGGACGATGTCCAGAAGCCTCTGGACTTCATGGATCACTGCATCCGTAAAGGGGAGGGACTTCCTGTCTTCCATATTTGGGCAACGCTCTGACCCAATGACAGAGGCAATCTCTTGCTGCATGTGCTCTGAGGACAGATTAGACAAATATCGATGAGCAAAGTTATTCTTAATATGAAATAAGTATGTTACACTTCAAACGATGCATAAGGAAATGCAATGAAACACAGAAGTTAGTTTAAACAAATAATAATTAAAAGAAGCCACACAGAGAGAAGGACAGAGACAAGGAGAGGGAGAGGGAGAGGGAGAATTCATTGTACTGATTAAACTGGATCCAGAGATAACCTACCTTGTACGTCAGGGTATTTTATGAGCACGCTTAGTGCAAATCTGATGGTTGTACTGGTTGTCTCCGTTCCTGCGAGGTACAGATTCAATACAGTGGACTTCAAGTTTTCAAGTGTAAACTCAGAAGTGGGATTGTCCTTCTCCTGGGGAGACCCAAACAGAACAGATTAGCAGTGTTTCTCAACTTTTAGCTGTGTTAAATGCATATGGGGTTGCAGGAGATTGCTTGCTGAACTACTAGTAACAGATATTTGAAAAAAAAAGTTACAAAAGTTTTTGCTTCTAATGATTCGTAGCCATGACTGAATCACAATAGCCCTTTCAAATATGTACTGTAAACCGGAGGTTCTCCGGATTATACCTGCATGTGTGCATGCAAATTTCTGTATCAGCCCCTCCGGTATTTTCCCGGATAGGCACCCCTTACAAAGTCCGGAGATATTGCGGATACGTCCTAAAAAATGCTAAATTTATATCACCCCAAAAAGAGCATTACAGAGTTAGAAGCCTGAACCGTGGTCTTCGGTTTGTTGTAAACAAAACACTACCACTTCCACTGCATAATTTAAGCATCACGTCCTGCCTTCCACGCTCTACCCAGGCACCATCCCTCGCCCAATGTCTCTGGAGTATCTCAATTATGTGTGAAAACATCTCATGCGTCTCATCTCTGGCTGTGTGTTTAATGTGTGAAAGGGCAACTCCAGTTCATCTCTGGACCTGATTCTCCAGAGATGATCTGGACATGTGAAAGGACCATTAGTGTGGGGCAATGCACAGTAATTCACTGGGACTACGAGCAGATTTTGATAGGGTGAAAACAATGTATGTGGAAGTGTGAAGTCTTGGGGTTTTAAAGATCTTCACACCTAAAGATGGGGTCATGGCCTAAAAACTGATGGTGCACCTGTTTGAGTCGGGTCAGAAAGCAGTCGATGTAGTCTCTGGGGGAGCTGGGGTTCATGGTGTCCTGGTGCTCCAGGATCTTCTCCATGATGAACTTGTGGAGCTTTTCAATGTCGTTGAAAGCAACACGATTCTGCCTCGAAAGTCGGTCCGGCAGCCAGGGGAAGACGTTGTACAGCTGAGGGAGTTTGGACACGAGAAGAACCCAAATGTGACCACATAGGTTTACATCCTGAGGCTTTAGGCCCATAGGAATTGGTAGGAATCCCTGATGCAGTCTAAACTAGTGACCCGTTTATAGGCCCGGTATATGGAATTTAGTGGCATAGAGCCGAACAGACTGCCGGAATATAATATTGGTTATAAGAATATAAGAATGCTTTAATTTCTCTCACACACATACAAAAACAGTCAGTTCGTTCAACCCTGTTACGTACAGTGTTCTGTATGTCTTATATGTTATACATGGTATAGGCCTACATGTATTGTGTTCTGTTTTGTGTCGTATGTTTGTGTTGTTGTTCTGTCTCCTCCTCCTGTTTTCATTGTCCAAATTCTCAGATGTGCACACCTGGTCCCATTCACCAAATCACCACACCTGTTCCAGATCTCCCATCAACCATTCCCCTTTAAATAGTCCTGTGTTTGTTTGTCAGGGTTGAGTGCTTTGGTTTGAGCTGTGGCAGAGCTTTGGTTGAGCTCTGTTGGCTTGTTTTTGGCTTGTTTTTGGCTTGTTTTTGGCTTGTTTTTGCTAGTGTTTACTAGTGTTTACTAGTGGTTGCGAGTGCTTGCGAGTCCTTGGTTTCTTTGTTGGTTTATTGTATTGTCTTTAGTTATTACACACTTGTTTGAACCTCATTACTTTAGTTGTTAACAGCCTACTTTAGTTTTGTCTTTGCCTTTGTTAATTCTTTTGTGCGCACAGGGTCAATAAGGACAGGTAAGATACCCTGGGGTTTACATATTTCATACACGTAGGTTTACCTGTTGTTAATACCCTAGGTTAGAGTGAGCACCACCCACTGTACTTTTTGGGTGCAAAGCACCTGTCAATGGGGGGGTGGGTTTTGTTGTGTTCTTTTCTTTGGTGCCACTGACAGTCCTTGTTGATCCCTGTGTTGCCTTTTTTGTAAATAAATACTTTATATTGAATTCACCTTTTGTCCTGGATTTTGTGTGACTGCACCCTCACTTGCCCAAACCTGTTGCCCTTATGTTGCGTCCTACTCCGAGCCACCAGGGGGCGTAACAAACCCCATCACAAGATAGAATTCTGTGACCAACACGATTTCTTACTACTTGCTCTGATTTGGCAAAGTAATTTGTAACTCCAATGTCCGTTGTGCATATAATACAAATACAGATTGTAAAGTATGCTTCAATAAATATATCTTTTTTATCAAGACCTGTAAAATAACTTGCCAGGGAAAAACTGCAATAAAGTCGCAATAACTCATTTTGAGTTTCAACAACGATATTAACCCAATTTCTTTACTAACATCATGACGTACCTGGCCCACAGGGCTGCTGAAATGTTTCAACGTCTGTGAGATGATCTTCAGAAGGCTGAGGAAGTGTTCATTATCGTAGCTGAAGCGCTCACCAAACACCAGGCAGCAGATCACGTTGGAGACGGTGCAGCTCAGGAAGAAGGTGGGGTCAAAGGGAGTTGCTGAAGAACCACGGGAAGAATAAGGACAATCTATTTCAGCCAAATTTATGTTTTATGGAAGGTATAAAGGCCAATGGATCAAACGCCTCATAGCTGAAGATTACCATTAAATATTAAATACGTGTTAAATCATTAATGCCGCAATGGTAGTAATGTTTCAAGGGCAATCCATTTCAGCCAATCAAATTATCTTATGGAAGGCATAAGCTGCTTTTAGGCTTTTCCTAAGATACCTCTTCCATTTTATACCATACCTTTAGTGCTAGTGATGCCGTCCACCAGGTGTCTGCTCTCCTCTTTGATCCAATCCTCCATCCCCTTCCGCCCCATGCCAAAGTCTCTGAGCGTGGACAGGGTGAAGCGACGCAGCTGCTTCCACCGCTCTCCATTACTGATGGCCAAGCCTGAGGAACGAGGTCCTCACAGTTTATTGGGGGGAAAAAGGTCATCAAGGCCATGTCATCTCCCTCTCCATCCATAGCTTTAGGAGGACACATCTCTAAGCCCTAAAGTAGCTTTGTGTTTTATATAGACCCTACCATAGCTCTGTTTATTGTGGAGACCCTACCATTGCATTGTGTTTTATGGGGACTCTACCATAGCTATGTGCATAGCGGAAACTGTACTGTGGCATTGTGTTTTATGGGGACCCTGGCGTAGCACTGTGTATTGCGGAGATCCTCCCCTAACACTGTGCTTTATGGGGACCCCACCATAGGCCTATCTTGTGTGTGGACTCTACCATAGCCCAAACATGTGGGGACTTTACCATTATCATATGTTGAGGAGACTCTATCATAGCTCTTTGGTTGTGGGGACTCTATGGCAGGTAGCTATGTGTTTTATAGTGAACCCACCGTAACCCCTAGTCGCCCTGACCAGGAGAGGAATAGGTCCCCTGCCGGTGAATTCATCTGCATTCTCCACCAGGGCCTCCTTTATCACATCGTACCCCACCAGAACCACCAACCGCTGGGTACCCAGATATATTGTCATCACTGGACCATAGCTGGCACTGAGCTTCACGTCAGGCAGGACAAAAAACAAACAAAGCATTCAGTCACAATTAGAAGTGGCACACAAACATGACAATCCCCTTATACTGCTTGACTTGAGCTGACATGAAATAACATGAATATAAATATGAATTTAAATCTTAAAAATACACAAAGATATGAAAGGATTGAAACTTAAAAAGAGGTTAGGTAGAAGTAAAGCGGTAAACATTTGAGTTTTTATCAATTTAATTGTGTGCCTCATGCTTATTACACCGCCTGTACTTGTATTATCATTATCATTATCATTATTATTATTATTATTATTATTATTATTATTATTATGCATGCTGTTCCGATTGGCCACGGCAGCATTCTACGTCAAATCCAAAACATACTTACGAGTGGCGTATGTGTGTGCGCGAGAATGTCTGGTGCGTGTACGAGCGTGTGGATGTGCATGTGCGTGCGTGCTTGCGTGCGTGCGTGGGCGTGGGCGACAGAGCAAAACATTGCGCAATAGCCCAGCAGACTGAAAACTGCGATGGTAAACATGTCGAATTATACCAAGAGACTATAGAACATAGGTTTTACCTTGAGCAGTGTTGTGAAAGGGGCGAGTTTGTCCAGCTGTAGAAGGTTCCCCAGTAGTGGGAGTCCACGGGGACCTGGGGGTAAATTGACATTACTTCTATACTTAGCTGTCAACCACCAGAGCAAAGTTAAAACCAACCCCGCTAACACTAATGTGGTGGAGACATCCATGATAAGTTGCGTTGCTCTGTTTGTGTTCTGGTCCGAACGCAGTTGCAGTGCACTGCTGTTTGCAACTGGACTTTTTATGTGGTTTGTTGCAAGATAAGGACGTCACGTGATTCACCTCTGGTCCAGCTGGATCCCATTGCTTACCAGGAAGCGGTTGCCGCCCACTTCACACTTCGTCCCACATACCCAACCCATAGACGCTAAAAGCCAAAACCTTTCTCACATGCACACCCTATGTGCACTGCACACCCATCGCGAGTGACGGCTACGCGCACACATGCACACCCATAGCGAGTGACGTGGGGCGTAAAGTCCCGCCCAGGTCGAAGTGGCGGGCGCTTTTCCACCGCAAAGCACCGAGAGCTAGTTCGGAGCTGGAGCTTGTGTTGGTGCTGGAGCCAGAGCTTTCCAGGAACTTGCTCCGTTTTCCATTACAAAGAGCCAAATCGGAGCCTCGGCGTTGCGTCATCAAAGCGCCACCGCGAGCCACGGCGTTCACGTCATCAAATCGCGCGAGAAGCCGCTTGTCGGAAATAAAACCGCTGTCGGAGAGAGGAGAACATAACAACAAAGATGGATGATCTCGTCGTGG